>JAOXYD010158487.1:0-10323 GCA_028565735.1 Pinacopodium congolense | reverse complement strand
AAACCTTGTGGAGAAAAATTCCATGCAGAACTATGGTAAAAGAAAATAAACTTTTCTAACCGGATATGACCTTAACATATCTCCTATAATGTTAATATTGACTACTATGAAGTTGTATTACAGCTACAAAGTTAGCTACAATTATCAACCTAACTATTTGTTAATTTGTCTTTTGTATAAGAGAAGATGTATATATATAGATCTCTCATGCTTAAAATGATATATGAAATATATAGAAAGCCTTTCAATGTTGTTTTCTCTCCACTATTATTTATAATAAATAACAAGTAAAGAATATCAAGATTAAATGAGCAAGAAATTTAGTAACTTGTCAAATATAAGATCGAAAAAAATACATGCTCATAAACAAGAATAAAGTATTATAAATATTATTAAAGCAAAAGCTTCATTGAAATAAGTGTTCGCTAATGAAGGTAAAAAGATTTGAGTAAACTCAATTGAAATTTATACCCAAAAAAATCACGAATAATGTATTATTAAGATTTATCGAATAAGAAATGATATGAATAATGAGTAAAAAAAATGACTTGTTGAATAAATGCTTAATTAAAATATATTTTCACAAAAAAGAGTAAATTATTACAAATACTTGTTAAGCAAAAATCATGGTTCAAATATGTGATCGTCAATGGCGATAAAAAAATTTGTGTAATCTCAATTATAACGCGTGCTTACAAATAGGGGAAAAAATAAAAAAAAATGGTGAGTAAGAGATATAGTAACTTGTCGAAGATAAGCTAAACAAAAATATACACTCGCAAATGGAGAATAAAATATTATAAATACTAATCAAGTGAAAAGTTTCATCGAAATATGTAATTATTAATGGCGATAAAAATTTTGTGTCAGCTCAATTGAAATATTTGCTCACAAACAGTGAATAAAGAAATACCAAGATTAATTGAGCAAATATTAATATTAATGGCGAGTAACAAATATTGTAATTTGTCAAATATAAGCTCGACAAAAATATATGCTCGTAAAAGGAGACTAAAGTGTATAAATACTAATCTAATATAAACCTTCATTCAAATTTTTGGCCAATAATGAACATATAAAATTTTAAATAAACCTTGATTGAAATTTATGCTTACAAATTGCATGTAAAGGCGTATCAAGATTTATTGAACAAAAAATATAATGATTTGTAGAGTAAAAGCTAAATTGAAATATATATATATATATATATATGTAAATAGCGAGTAAAGAAATATCAAGATTAATGGAGCAAAAAATGATATTAATAGTAAACAAGAAATATAGTAACTTGTTGAAGCTAAGTTCGATAGAAGTATACGCTTGCAAAAGCAGAATAAAGTATTATAAATACTATTCAAGCAAAAAGCTTTTTTGAAATATGTAATTGCTAATGTAGGTGAAAAAAATTTAGTAAGCTCAATTGAAATTTATGCTCACAAACCACAAGTAAATCATTATCAAGTTTTATTGAGCAAAAATAATATGAATAGCTACTAAAAAATATAATGGATTATCGAATAAAAGGTCAATGAAAATATATGATTGTAAAATAAGAGTAAAGAATTATAAATACTTGTTAAGCAAGAAGCCTGATTGAAGTATGTGATCGCCATTGACAACAAAAAAATCTAAGTTGAATTGTAATATGAGCTCACAAATAGTGAGTAAGCAAATATCAAGATTAATCAAACAAAAATGATATTTATGAAAGTAAGAAATATAGTAACTTATCGAAGATAAACTTGACAAAAATATATGCTTTCAAAATCAAAATAAAAGATTATAACTACTTGTCAAGCAAAATACTTAGTGAAAGAGGAACATTTGAAAGTATGAGTATTCTTTAAACAAACACATCTAAAAGTTTAAATAAAAATAAAAATGGTCTTAGTCGACAACTTTAACAATAAAGTCAATAATTTGATATTAATTTTGGTAGGATAGTTTAATTTAATAAAAAATCTCAAGCCTAATTGTTTAGGCATCAACATATTACTATACAACAAGCAAACCTATAAGGAGTTAACAAGAAATCACAACCTAAGAAACACATCATTCTCATTTGAGAAAGACTGGAGAAGTTAATACAATTTCCTTGCTACTATATTAAAAGGAAAATAAATAGCATGTAAAAAAAGTTCAATACTTTTTAAAATGATTTGAAAATCAAACACTTGAAGTCAACAAAATTGAATTAACCAAATCTAACTTAGATAAGCATATTCAAGCAGAGTTATGTAAGGAGAAACAATAACTCTAAAACAAGCAAGCACAATCCCATTACTTAATTACAGATGTTTCAAGCATGAAATCAAGACAGAGCAATCAATATACATACTAATTCAAAACGATATACCCAATAATCTTCCATATGGATGATGAAGAAACAAATCAACACTTTATTCTTAATTTAGAGCTAAAGATCTCATATTAATTCTTAATCCATTTACAAAGAACATATATGTTGTAAACCCTTCTTAAATCATTTTTCCAAGTAGCCATAACAAACCAAGATGACAAAACAAAGTTTGAAATCAAAACAACTCAACAATGTTATGCAATTTAAAATACAGAAGGTTTATTAGTCTCACTGTCAAAGTTAAAGGAAACATTTAAAGATGGGAAATAACAACATTCATTGGCATTTTTCTTCTACTTGAAACAATTAAATCTAAACTTGTAGAAAAACTTAAAGAATAGGAATCAAAATTTAAAAAGTAATGTACCATCTGTTAGAAATCATCACAAACCTTACTAAACTATCAAAGATCACTTATGAACTTTTATGAAATAAAACAAACAAAAATAATGTGCAAATTTACCTATTTTTGTTATCCATTTCCTTTGAGCAAGTTGTTGGTGCATATTAGCAAGCTCTTAAATAGCTTAAACAAGCCTATCAATGTTTAAATAAGTAGTTAAAACTTTTGAACAATCTTTATGAAGGTTGCTTTAGATCATGTGCACTAAATCTTTTTACACTTTTTTTTTTTTATAATTAGAACTCTTAATAGGTTAAAGGAAACTTGACATCCATGAAACTTACTTCAAGAAGGTATAGGAGATATAGTACTATTTATAGGTAATTAAATTAGGTCTCCCTATCACAAGATCAATAAATACTCAACCCATATTGATTAAGTTCTATTTTTCTCATTAGACTTCTATTAACTTAATTACATCTTTTATTAGGCCTTCTTTATTATATTTAATCCAAATCAAATTTAATTTATTTAACCTTAATTTTAAAAATTAGTAATTAATGAATATCTAACTTTAGGAAAATTACTAACATTCTCCCCATAGGAAAACATTAATTACAACATAAGTAAAAATAAAATAAAAGAAAGAAAGGCTAAGCAAAGAAAATTGTATTGTCAACCATTTGAAAATATTTGATCTAAAGATAAACGAAGTCCATCATTTGATCTCGCAAAGCTTTTGATATTGGAAAGCAACAATATTTGTGTCACATGTGACGTAAATCCAATACAATCACGTACATTTAATAAACTCACGAACATGAATAAGAAAAAAGAGTGTGGAAAATAACGTGATACCTATATAATCTATAATATATTATGTTTCATTTATCAATCTCAATTTTTCTAAATGTTATGCTAAAATATATTAAAGAAATGTGTTTTCTTTGACTGTATGATAACCGCATTAGAGAAAATATGTATGGGATAAAAACCTTATATACTTATTGTATTTATCTAAAGTCTTATGTTCCTCCTTATAAGATTAAAACCTAATATCCCACTATGTCTATACAATCTATATGTATTTCGAGATAACTATATGTGTTAAAAGACAAAGTATCATAGTCACACTGTATATATACCTATTAACATATAAAATTCCATATAAGAATTTTATCTGTATTAGACAAAACACAACAATCTATATGATTGAGAATAAAATGATGATAATCACTTATATAATCAATGCAATCATAATATATGAAATTATCAATTGCACACAGAGTAAAAATACAATCATCCTTAACTAATGGGTCAAAGGACTTCAATACACTTATACTAGATGCATGTTACTCAAACACATTAGGGCGAAGTCCTTTAGTTAAATGATTAGTTAATATATTCTTAGTAATAATATTCTCCATTGCTGTTAAACTAAGAGATGTTCTAATCTTAGTTTTGATGATAACAAAACATAATTATTACTAATGATTTAAGTTTATATCATGACATTTAAAGATAAGTTTATTTCAAGATTATTCCATTTAAAATGTTTAAAGCTTGAAGGGAAAAGATGAAGTTAAAGGGAAAATAAGAGATATGCAAGCTACAAGACCTTAGTTAGGTTGTTTTTAATATGATTTTAAGTTTTACTTATTATCCAATTGATATAGAGGCTTAATTTTTATCATGCATTTTATATAGTTTTAAAAAGTTGTATAAAGTTTCATAATATAGTAATTGAATCATTTTAACTATTCATATGATCTCAAATTATATTTTAAATCTATTTTAAAGTCTTATTCAATGTTTGGGTAGTTAGGAATTGCCTTAGTTATTTGTTTGCAATTTTATAATTAAAATTTATTTGGTTTAAGTTCTTTTATGGACATATCTCAAATTTGTCCAGATTTAAATTATTATCATTCAATCTAAATTTTCAATACCCAAATCATTTTTATTACTTAAAAATCATCATACACATTTTTCCTAAGGTCTTAAGAGTACAATAGAATTTTATCTCATTTTTTAAGCACTCAAAACGATGATTGAAGTTTTAAGAGTACAGATTCCTCAAAGCTGTCTCTAGTAGCTCTTTGTTTCCTTTTTAGGATTAAATATCTCTTTTGGCTTCCAAACGGCTAGGGTTGTAATTTAAATTTCTCAAAGCCCTTTTTAACCTTACATAAAACATCTCTAAATACTTTGAGTATGTTTTGAAGCCCTAGAAACAAGATTTAAAGACAAATATTGTTCATCCTCAAGACTAGCTCCTTCTTCACTATTTTCCTCTTTTCTTTATTGTTTTCGTTTAATTTCATACCTCTCTATCTTAATCTATTTTTCTTTATATTAATTCATTTTTTCAGTTAGATTAAGTGTTTAAAAGTTTGTTTGATTATAGTTTCATATTTTAAGGTATTTATTTTGATAGATTAGAGTTTGAACTCACTCATAGAACAAAACTGTTTCTATTTGTTCAATTTATGTTTGTTATGTTCTAACTTTAATATTGATTCTTGGTATCTTAATCTGCTTAAAAATTTTTGGCACTAAACAGCACTCATATAAGGCGTCGTTATGCAGTTGCTTGCCCGCTATTGTACGTCTAGAAAAGCACAAAACTACTTCAAATCAAATCCAAACCTTTCCAAACAAATTCTTAACACTAAATAAGACTTTAAACAAGTTTTAAATCATAATTCAAAGTTGTTTAAATCATCAAAATATTTCAATCAATTCAAAACATAATAATTTCCTTGATTATGAAAACTTTTCATTATAACTAACTTTAAAACCTTTTCAATCAATTCATAAATCATAAATTCACAATGCAATTAGATGTAAACGAATTCAATCATACATAAATAGCTTCAAGTAACAATTCAATTAACTTAAATACATCAAAAGGTATACATTAAAACAATTCAACACATTTCAACTTAATTATGCAACATATAGCTTAAATGCTATTCTAATTTAATTCCCAACATGTCAAAGCCATAATTAAATCTATTTAACCACTAAAACCACAATTCAACTCTTACATGCCTATATGAAAATATGATCATGCAAATGTGATAGCCCTTTTCAAGTATTGATCAAGATTAATAAGACTCACAACTTAAGGTCTTTCTTAAGCCTAACTAAACTTAATCTTCTTTCTTTTGATCTTCAAGCTTCTCTTGATCTTCAAACTTAATCATCACTTAATCTATCATCACTTGAGCTTTATCTTGATCCTTGATATTCAAGCTCTTAATCATCTAATGCTTGAGTTCTTCTACCTTAACTCCACAAATATGATCTTGCACTTTAAGAGTTTACCTATCTTATAAACATTTCAAAAACTCAAACATTAGTAATAATAATGTCTTGTCATCATCAAAATGCATGATTAGAACCACTTTAGTTAAAAAATCTCTCCTTTTGTGGTGATGACAAAACAGGTGATATTAAGAGCATATAAATCACATATCATGTCAATGCATCATGCATTATGAAATGATACTACTCTCTCCCTTTACTTGAAATGCACATTCAATCTTAATATCATACTAATATCTCCCCCTTTTTAACATCATAAAAAAGATTACCAATGGTAACTAATGCTTAAAAACTTAAAACCAATTGTGAATAACTCTTTATACTTACTCCCCCTTAATTTATGCATCTTTAAAAAAGAAATACCAAATATATGGAATGCTCCCCTTAAATGCATGCACTTGTGCATTATGGAATAATAAAGCATGAAAGAGGAATGAGGATGCATAAAGAAAACATTACAAAACACATAGTATGCATATTTTGGCAACAAAAAAAAAAGTAGTATGAACCTTTGTATATCAATAGCACATATTATGCAATTTCATATCAAAACACATATTTATGAATATTTTGCTTCAAAATAAAACATTATGTATTATTAAGCTTCAAGAATGCATCTTTGAAATAAAAAAACACACATTATGCATATATCACATAAGAACAACATGTTTATGCATATTTTGCATTGAAATTAAATAATATGCATTAATGCTATGTAGACTTTTCTAAATATGTCAAACTCCCCCTAAGTTTATGGATTTGAAAACATTATGCAAAACCAAGTTTATATAAAAAGGATATGCTCCCCTTAAATATATGCATTTGAAAACATTTAATCATATAAGGGGAAAGTATTTATCTTAAGGTTTTTTCAATGATAAATATATACAATTTTAAAAGTGATATTAATTGAAAAGAAATGATTTATAAAAAAATGATACCAATTGTAAATTATGATAATCATTTGAAAATCATGATATCAATTGTAAAGTAATATGACAAAAATTTGTAAAAAGATGATACCAATTGTAAAAACTAAAAGTAATACCAATTGTAAGAGTATGATGCTAATTGATATCAAATGTAAGAAAAGATTTTTTTTTTTTTAGGAATAAAATGTAATGTAAGAAAAGATACCAATCGAGAATTCAAAGATATGGTACCGATTGAAAATTTTAAAAATATGATACTAATTTCAAAAACAAAATATGATACTATTTTTAAAAAACATTTTCAATATATGTTCAATGCATCCTTTTCAAAATAATTCTATGACAAAATCAATGTAATGCATCCATTTTATAAAAAAAAAATGCAACAATTTCAATGCAATGTGCTAGTTTTCAAATATTATGCCATGATCTTAATATTAACATGTAATGACTATACTAAAAACATGCAATGGCTCTTGAAAATGTTTGTTAAAATTATTCAATGGCTCTAATACTATAATGCATTAAGCTTTAACATTAAACATGCATTGGCTTATTTAAAAGATTATGTAATGAATCTTAATGTTAACATGCAATAGTTCTAACATTAACATTTAATGATTCTAATATTAACATACAATGGCTCCCCCTAAACACATGAATCCATTGCTCAAGTCAAAATAAACAACTACTTTTTCAAATCAAACACAATCATTTAAAAAAATCATGTCAAGCCATATACTATCAAATAAGAACATAGGAATACCTCCTTTTTCATCACCATTTGATTCCAAATCTTTTAACTCCTCACTTAGTTCAATAATATGCTTCTTGGTAAGCTCATGTGAGGCATCATGGTGATCTTTCCACATTCTACTTCAAATTGGAGATACCACTTCCTTGGTTCCTAACTTAACATCAATTTAACACCAATTGTATGTTGACCTACAAAACAGTGAGACTTACTTTATTCTAGGTACCTACATTAACTTGGGTCCTTAGGGGTTAGCCTTATTATCGTTCTTAACCCAAACCTTTGAAGGTTTTCTAAACATTCTTTAATTAACAAAACAATTTTTTTTACATGATCAACTTTGCCAAAAAAGTTACAAACATATTTAACATTATGCATATGATCATGAAACCTATGATCTTGATGCCTTAATGCATTTCTTATATCAAAATTAGCTCTCATAGGATAATAGTTATGCAAATGAGAGTTATGTGAATGCATCATACCATTATGCCTATAAAACATGCCATTTTTCCTAACATGAGATTTAAATGTATTTCTAGGTCTAGGCCTAACATCTTTAAATACTCTTCCTTGATAAATGTTGTACCTATAATATGAATGAAACATGTTTAATGGCTTAGAATGAATATGAGAAACATTTCTAGATGTATGAGAATGCATATGGAGTTCATATGAGTGAATTAACCTATTTTGCCTAAATGGTCTAAAAGAGGCCTAACATTATGTACATTCTTTTCTTAATGAAATGGCCTCCTAGGATATGATTTATACATGCTTCTAGCCTTAAGAATATTCTTACAGTGAGTGTGTGAATGTAGAGACATAAGGTAGTTATCATGAGGCCTAAATGTATGCATGTCCCTTCTTTGATGAAAAACCTTCCTAGGATGTGAATATGATCCATTTCTAGGATTATACATATACCCATTTGAAACATGAGAGGATTTATGGCCTCTTTGCCTACCATGAGTCCAAAATGCATCATTATTAGATGGTTGTGCATTCTTAAAGAAATTATGCCTATTTTTGGCTACATGTACACCGTTCCACACACCTTTCCTATCCTTTAACTTAGATGCATCTATGAATGCATGATTATTCTTCCTAATATGCAATTTCGATGAAGATGCAACATTCTTAAAAGATGTCCTAGCTTGAGATTTTAATGATGATTCCCCATTATCAAATGAGGGCTTAGGCAAATTTTCATCAAATAAGCTTTTATCCTTTACAAAAACTGTTTTGGCATTTTTAGAAGCATTTTCATCAACAAAGCCTAAACCATACCTATCATTGGAAATCTTTTGACCTTCTAGCATGTAATCTAACTTTTTTTTTACCCTTTATAAATTGAGACAATGATTATTTAAGGGCTTCTACTTCTTTCTTTAATGATTCATTTTTATGCGTCAATTTATTATCATTATTATGTATGCCAATAACCATACTCTTAGAATCTAGCATGACATTCATTTCATTTTTTAATTTATCAATTTCTAATATGCATGTATTCTTAGATTCTAATACATCATGCATTTCAATTTTCAATTTCTTATTCAAATGCAAACAATCATCCAATTCCTTTCTCAAACAATCATTCACATTCACTAATCTATCATTTTCAATCATGCAATCATTTGAAGCAATATTTACACTCTTAGATTCTATAACATACAAATCATTATTAAATTTCTCATTTTCTATCCTAAGATCATTTAACAATTTCTTGCATTCCTTAAACTTGGAAGAAAGCTTCTTCCTTTTCACTTTAAGAACTTGTGCAATCTTAACCAACTCATCAAATGAGATTTCATCAAATTCAACATTGTTTCTATCATCATTAGAGTTAGAGAGTACCTCATTACTTTCCTTTTGAACATTTGATGATGATAGAGTTTTTTTCACAAAAACTACTAGGCATTCATTTTGAACTTCTTCTTCTTGTTTAACTTCCTCTTCTTCATTTCCACCTACAAACATTTTCTCTAATCTGCACTAAATATCATTAGCCATAGCACACATAGAAACTTTATTAAGTATACTCATATCTAATGTATCATAAAGAATATGCATGGCTTTTTCATTTAAGGAAATGACTTTTTCTTCACTTGAAAAACCATGATGGTCATTTGAAATAAAATCCCATAAATGAAAATCTTGGCCCATAAGAAAGAATTTCATTCTAATTTTTCATTGTAATTTTTCATTCAAGAAAATCATTTCGATTAAAAATTGGTGGCCTATCAATTTCAAAACTCTCTTGACTAAAACAATGTGCCATTTATAATCTTTACTCACAATTTCATTAGAAATTATGAAAATGTGAGACCAAGGCTCTGATACCAATTGTAAGCCTTATGGCACCTAAGAGGGGGTAAATTGGGTGTTAAAAAATTCTTGGAGAAATAAAACACTTTAAACACTTTAGGCCAATTTGAATTTTCTAATCAAAATTCAACCTAAATAGAATACCAAACTTTATGTCAATATTAAACAAATTCAAGTAAAGATAAAACAAACACAAGGCACAAATATAAAAGAGATAAGGAAGAGAAAGAACACCAAGATTTATAGAGGTTCGCCTACCCCAAAGATAGACTAC
>JAOXYD010158466.1:0-10324 GCA_028565735.1 Pinacopodium congolense | reverse complement strand
GTACATCCACTTGATGTAGATTAGGATCCATTCTAGCTACTAAAGTTAGAACTAGTAAAATAAATGTAAACCTCATAATAAATGAGAATGTTTTCCTATTCAATCAATCTTATGTTGGGAAACTACTAAAGCTACATCAGTCTTTCAATTGATATGTGAGAACTCATTTGTACTTGATGATAATAGGTCCTTGGTGACACTCAAAGAGATAATTTGCATTTATTCTTCTTCTATAACTCATGTGTTTCTCCTTCGTAAAATAAGATAGAGCATTTCTTACATAAATAGACCTATAAGTCTTTTATAGAATTATTAATACGATTTTCCCATTAATAATAAAATATTTTCTAGGGATTCATCCACTCATAATGTGGGTACACATGAAAGATTTTGAGAGAAAAATTACTCCCACTTGAATCAGATTGTGGTAAAGAACTCCCATTAAGTTGCAAATCATGATAAAAAAACTAATTTATCATCTCCTTAATTTATTACACTTGGATGTATCACATCCATTTGATCCCAACTTACTGGGTTATTCTGATTCAATATCTCATATAGAAGTATGCTTCAAACTATCTTCTCTTACTTTAGAAAAATATTCTCTAATAATATGACGTCTAGTGATACAAATTCAATTCCTAGGTTATTATCTTACTTAAATTTGAATAAATAACTTATGGAATAATCACAATATATTTAATATAAATGAATTTTTTTATATTTTGGTATGTGATTTCATATAGATTAATCCTTATTTTTGGTATAAACATACTCAATTTGTGTTATTTTGTGTTAAATGATAGGTTTGATCTATTGAGACAAGTTCTTGATAAAAGATCCAAGCTTTGGAAAGAATTAGAGCAAAAATGGAGTAAGGATCTGTCATTATGAACCATCAACAGTGGTTGCTTCAATTAATTAACAACACCATTAAAGGAGTAGTAGACTACCGTTAAAAGGTGAAACCAAGGTCCTTCAATGGTGGTTCAACAAACCACCATTGAAGGAATTTTACCAGTCATTAAAGGAGTTGATAGTGAAAAACAAAAAGGGAAAATCAATCTTTAATCATCCTAGGATATACCCTAATTGGAAAGGGTATAAAAATTAAATAGAAAAGGTAGAAATGTGACTTAGAGGGTAGACATTCCACTCCTAATAGCTTCATCTTGTTTTCTTCATGTTTTAGGTTGCTTAGTTGGGTTTTTACTTCTGTTTCAATTTCAATTAGTTTAATTCAATGTTCTAGGTATTATTGTTCTTCATTTACACTTATCGGATGTTTTTATTGAAGTACTTTCATATTTTAATGTTATATTATGTTTAGATTTAATATTAGGTGGATTTTGAGCTTGAACTTCATGGATATTATATAGATATTGGATTTTATATTAGTAGATGATTTTCTTTTTTAATTCCAACCATCATTTTAGTTATTTAAGTTTGAGTTTTTTGTTATTTAAGTTTTATCTTTGTTGATTAGTATTTGTGTGGTGGATTAACTCCTTTTTTTCTCTAGTTTGTGATTTTTTAGTGAGTTTTGCCTTGTAGTTGAAGTTTGTGCATTTTCTTTGGTTCTAGATTATTTAATTTCAATTTTTATTTTGATTTTTTGTGTTGGAATTTATGTTTAATACATTTATTTTGGATTTTGTGAACTGGATTGTATTTAGTTGATTATTAGGATGAAAAGCTCGAGTTTTCATTAGACTAAATGTTGAATCTTAGTTTTCATTATTTGTCATAAATTTTATAACTTTGATGTCATTTGATAAAGTATGTGTTATGTTTATTTAATCTCTATTTTGACTAATTTGAGTATGAGTGGCTAATTTCCTAAGGATTTAAAGGTATTAAAGAGATGAAGGGTGATTATTTGTGAGAATGAAGTTGAGCTTATATTGAATTAGTACTTTTAAGTTTAGGATGGTTTGAAACTTTGGTTTAATGTCATGAATTAAGAGTTATTTCTATACTTGATCAACTTTTTAGTGATTTCCTAATTCAAACACTAAGATTGAGCTTTGATACGTAATAGTCAATAACAATTTTTGAAAGTAGCAATAGATTAGTTGGATTTGTAGGCAAACTTAACCAATAAATCTAAGGTTCTAATATTTTAGGTTACACTTTTCAAACTTGCGTTTATTGGTCTAAGTTAGTAGTTCTTTATTACCTAATACTTATACGCCATTAAACTTAAAGAGCTTATTCGAGATTATAGTGAGGTTAGGGGTATTTGTAGATCTTGTTAAATTTATCTACTTTAGAGGAATTGAGAATTTCAGAGTTTTTTTGGATCCATAGGCTAATATCTTAGCTAAAGCACCATTTTTATAGATTTAATGAGCAATATTTATCTTAAAAACTCGATGACACCTTCATCAAATTTCTTCAATATTGATATTAGTTTATCATCTTTTACATTATATTTACCTTTATAGTTGCATTCGTTATATTTTAGCTTATTTAGTTCTCATTACATCAGGGGTTTTTGTTTTAATTTTTTCATATAACATTTGAAATAGTATTTGCATCCTAACTCCTTGTGGTTCAACCCTAACGCACCCTACTACATAGTTAGGTAGTTAGGAATTTATTATTTGATTGTTTGTGACGAGCTACCAAAATTATAACATTGTTGCCATAGAGTTGGCATGTGTGAATTTTCTGTTTCTTGTATTATATTTATTTTTGTTTTTTGTTCTGATTTTTATCACCCTTTCATTTGTTTTGCATATCCCATAACTCTTTAAAACACATTCGATTGCAAAAATTTATTGAGGACAACAGGAGTTCATTAATTTCTCCATTTAACCCTTTTTCTCTTTCTCATGTTGTAGGCTGTATCAAGTTTCATCAGAGTGAGTGAGCTAGCCATATTAATCTTCTTGAAAGTGTTTTAAAGAAGAAGTTAAAGAGAGTTCAAATGAGTTAATAGAGAAAGAAGTAGTAGAAGAGATAATGGAGCCTCATCAGTGCACATTAAAAGAGCTTATAGTTGCTACTTTTAATCCTAATTTGCTTTATATTAATTATCCAGATGATGAGTCAAATGTTGAGATTAAACTTGGATTAATCCATGCATTGCCTACTTTTACAGGTTTTCGAGACACCATCTCATTAGGATTAGGCTACATCACAGATATGAATAAGTTCCTGAAAGAGTATCGCATAGCCTGTTCAAGCATAAAGCCGAAAAAAGTCACTGTAGAATAAATCAAACTAAATATGTTTCCTTTTTGCCTTAGCAAATGTGGCCAATGAGTGGCTTTATGACTTACCTATCGGACCAGTCAATATATTGGAGTTGATGTAGTTAAGTCATTTGATCATTACTATTTGATACCTATTCAACGTAGAGTGGATTGATTAGAAAAAGACTGAAAGTTAACTTCTTTTTTTATTGGTAGCCTTTGGAAATGTCAAAAAACGAGGCCAAGAATGAGATAATATTAGAAATCCATCATCAAGGTGAAGTGAAACCAAAGATCATCTGAGTCTAGAAAAGTGAAGTCACTCGAATAAACAAAGTTGTATTTCATAAAAAAGCGATCAAAATGGGGAATGACATTTAGCTCGACATCATTAGGTTTACAAGTGATTCCATCCTTATTAGGTAACTTAAAGATAGTTTTAAATCGATTAAACAAGGTTTAAGAAATTGTAATTATATTTGGAGAGGCAATCATAATAGGGAATCTGTTAAGATATAGGGATGTTAAGGATCTCATTAATGATATTTCTTTACATTGACCCACAAAAGGTGTCTCTTTTACTAACCATAAACTCTTTGAGCACCCACGTACTTCACTCTCTACTTGAATAAGAATTATTACTCCTTGTCTTGAAAAACGCATAGAGACTAGCTGAAAAGTAAGCATTGGATAAGAGAAAGTGGGGCTTTATCAGTTGTTCCTTTTTAGGTTTAATAACCATATGAATTGTGCATTCTTTCGAAAGAACTATTCAAAGAACAAGCGATCTCCTCTCTCATTACCAATTGATCCTTAGAATTCCTTCTTGAATTATATCAACCTAATTATTGAATTAAAGAGGTTCCAATCATGTGTTTTGATGATGACAAAACATTATTGTTACTAATATTTGAGTTTTGGTGCATTAAAAA
Source organism: Pinacopodium congolense (assembly GCA_028565735.1). Classification (NCBI taxonomy): domain Eukaryota; kingdom Viridiplantae; phylum Streptophyta; class Magnoliopsida; order Malpighiales; family Erythroxylaceae; genus Pinacopodium; species Pinacopodium congolense. The sequence goes on along the minus strand of JAOXYD010158466.1, from coordinate 6,192 downwards.
GATAGGTTGACATAAAATGGAAAAGACATATATTGTAGCCTAAGGTAGAAGAGTTCAAGCATGGATGAAAGGATGAATAATGAAGATCAAGTGATGAAAGAAGATCAAGAGATGAAGACCAAGATTAGATAGGTTTAGGAAAGTACCTTAGAATGTAAGTTTTCTGAACTTGCTCTTAATTAATGCTTGAAAGGATCACACATGTGCATTAACATTTTCATATTGGATTTGAATTGTAGTTATAATGATTAAATTAGTTTGAAAATGGCATTGATTTGTTAGGAATTGTTTTAGAATGTTTCATTAACATAAAATTTCATAATCAAGAGGTAATGTGATAAAATGTATAAATTTGTACCTTTTGATAAGTTTAAATTAATTGAAATATTATTTGAATCTATTTATGATATGAATTTTGGTTTATTGTAGTTTAGGAAATATTTGAAAATTTCAAACGATTGTTTAAGAATGAAAAGTTTTCTTAATCAAGGCTAATTCTTATGTTTGAATCAATTGAAAGTTTTTTTTATATTACGAAAGGCCTTGATATAGGTTTTAAATCTTGATTAATGTTAGGAAAATGTTTAGATAGTTAACAATTGTTTTTTTATAGTTAAAATTCACTTAATTTAAGCTCATTTGTTGACATACTTTAAATCTGTCCATATTTGAGTTATGATCATTCAATCTGATTTTTTAATGCATAAATTTATTTTTATTGCTTCAAAATCATCATACACATTTTTCATAAGGTCTTAAGAGTGCATTAGAGCTTTTACTTCAAAGTTTAGGTACTTAAAACGTTTATTGAAGCTACAAGAACTCAAATTACTCAAAGCTATCTATATTTTTCTTTATCTTCTGGGTTCTTCGATTCTTAACACCTAAAAACAACTCAAAATTTTAAACTCTTATATTGTTGATTTAAGCTCAATTTTATAGATTACTCAAAGATGTCTCTAATGACTAGTTTAGGGATTAGGGTTTGTGTCTTTTTATCTCCTAAATGACTAGGGTTGCCTCCTAATTGATATAAACCCTTCCTAACCCTACACATAACATCTCTAAAAACCTTTATCTTTTAAGAAGCCCTAAAAACAAGATCAAAAGATCAAATTCTTTCAAACCTTAAAACTACCTCCTTATTTTCTATTTGCCTCCTTTTTCTCTGTTCTTGGTTCAATCTACTCTCTATTCACTTTAACTTATTTTTGGGCATACGAAATTTTTTTCTTTATTAGTTTAAGTGCTTAAGAGTTTGTTTGAATCAAACTTTTGTATTTTAGAAGGATTATTTCGCTTGTTTTAAGTTTAATCTTTTCATTATATCAAACTATTTATGTTTTTTTTGTTTCTTGTGTTCTTGCATTATTCACGATTTTTAACTATCATAACTTGTTTCTAGATGTTTAAGTTTCTTGTTCTCAATCAGTTTAAGTGTTTAAGAACTTCATAAATCAACTTCATGCATTATTAAGTGGTTATATTGGTAGATTGAATATCACAAAGTCATTTACACCAAATCTGTCCAAGTTTGAGTATTTAACCATTCATATTTATCTTTGGTTGTTTAAATTCGATTTTTGTGCTTCCACCAATCTATTGTAGTTGTGTTTTTCTACAATATTTTTGACCTATTTGCGTGATTTTATAAGGTTAGAAATGCTTGTTTGTAAGGCTGAAACTTTAACAGCTTATATTTTGATAGTTTTCATATTTATGGTTCGTTCTTGATTTAAACCTTCAGTTTAATGTGATAAAATTCTAAAGGAATTAGGTTTCGTATATTGATTTCATGTCATTTGATTGGTTAAAATGCTTGTCTATAGGCTGGAACATTAAAATTTCATAATTTGATAGCTTATGTTCATCTTATGTAGACCTCATTATTCGTGGCAATAATCACATTTTTACTAGATAAATTTGATTTTGTATGATATATGGAGGTGTTAGGAAGCTTTTCATAATTTTTATTTGCCTTTAGAAGTTTTATAATTGTTTTTAAAAGATGAGCTTCATTGATACACCATAACAGGTGTGTTTTTGGTTACTTAAATTGGGAGATTGATTGTGTTATTTGTTAATTATGATTAGAGTTCTTTACCATTAAAATATAGTTGATAGGATGCTCTTGACCTGTAATAAACAAGATTTGAGTTATTTTAATTATTGAATGTGAAATATATTAATATATGCCATGTATGAGCATTAGAGATTGCATAAGGTATAAACATTGCATTGGTTGCATTTGAACCTTTTCTTGGATTGATCTTGATCAGGGTTTTTGATAAGCTATATAAATTTGATTTGAGGCTTTAGTATTTATAGTTGGGGTATGATTATGAGCTAAAAATTATATAATTTAGCTATGTTTGAAATGGTTACTCTTCACCCAAATAAGTGAGATTAGTTTTTAGTAAATTTTTAACAAGTAGTTGGAGAAAGGACATAGTTTATCTTTAGGGTAGGAGAACATCTATAAATCTTGGTATCTATCTCTTTCCCTATCCTCGTTATGTTTATGCTTATTGTGTTTGATTATCATTGATTGAATATGATTAATATTAGCACAAACATAACATTCTATTTAGACTGAATTTTGGTTTAAAGATTGCATATAATTAAAAAAGGTCTAGGTTGTTTAGAATTTTTAATTTAGGAAGAAACTTTTAAACATCCAATTCATCCTCTCTTGGGTGCTATAGGGCTTACAATTAGTATCAGAATTTTGGTCTCATATTTGCATTAATTTCTAATAAAATTGTGAGTAAAGATTAGAAATGACACATTTTTTTTGTTCATGAAGGAATAGATATTCATAGACCACCTCTCTTTAATTAAAATGACTTTCTTGAGTAGAAAATTAGAATGAAAATTTTTCTTATGGGTTGAGATTTTCATGTATGGGATTTTATTTCAAATGGCCTTCATGGATTTTCAAATGAAGCAAAATTTGTTTCCTTAAATGAAAGAGCCATGCATATTTTTCATGATACATTAGATCGGTTCATATTTGATAAAGTTGCTATGTGTACTTCAACAAGTGATATTTAGAGTCTATTAGAGAAAATTTTTGTAGGTGGACATGATGTAGAAGAGGTTAAAGAAGAGATGAATGAAGAAGAAAAAGTCAAAGATGAAATAAAGCAGGTGGAAAAAGCTTAAGAAGAGGAGGAGGTTCCAAATATAAACCTTATAGCATTTGTAGAAGAAGTTCCACCATCATCAATTATTCCAAATAAAAGCAATGAGATATTTTCTAACTCTATCTCTAACTCAAATGATGATGAGAATAATGCTTTAAAAGTAGGTTTGAGCTGTGATGGGTTAGTAAGGTGTTTATAACGTGCTATCTTAAGAAGGAAGAAATTATCTTCCAAATATAAGGAATACATGAAGTTGATAGATGACCTTAGAATAGAAAATGAGAAATTAAAAAATGATTTGCATGCTTTAGAATCTAAGAGTGTGAATGTTGTTTCAAATGAATATGTTATTGAAAATTATACATTAGTGAATGTGAATGATTGTTTGAAAAAGGAATTGAATGAATGTTTACATGAGAATGAGAAGCTGAAACATGAATTACATGACATGTTAGAATCTAAGAACACATGCATGTTAGAAATTGATAGATTAAAGTATGAAATAAACACCATATTAGATTCTAAGAGTGTGGATGTTGGCATATATAATAATGAGCATAAGTTGACGTATGAAAATAAATCCTTGAAAAATGAAGTGGATGCCCTCAAAGAATCATTATTTAAATTCATAAATGGAAAAGAAAAGTTAGATTGCATGTTGGGAGGCCAAAGGATTTCTAATTATAGGCATGATTTAGGCTTTGATGATGAAAATGTTTCTAAGGATGCCAAAACCATTTTTGTAAAAAGGTAAAAGCTTAAATGAAGAAATTGTACCAAAGCCGTCACTAGATAATGATGCATCCACATCTAAAGCACATACTAGAATATCTTTGAAGAATGTTGCATCTTCATCTAAATTACTTGATAGGAAGAAAAACCATCATGTATTCATATATGTATCTAGTTTAAAGGTTAGCGAGAATGTGCATCAAGGCAAAAATAGGCATATCTTTTATAGAAATGCATAAAAACATAATGTTGCATTTTAGTCTAAAAAAGGGCAAAAAGATCTTAAACCTTCTCATGCTTCTAATGTGCATATGTATAATCATGTAAAACGATCATATTTAAATCTTAGGAGGAAATTTCAACAAAAAAGGGAAATGCATTCATTTAAGCCTTATGATAGGCATCAAGTTAGGCAATTTGAGTTTTTACATTCTTATTCACATTATAAGTATATTCTTAAGGATAGAGGCATGTATTAGTCATATCTTAGGAGGCCATATCATAAAAAAAGGATAGTAATATATTTAGGTCTCATGATTGACTATTTAGGTAAAATAGGCCAAATCACTCACATACATCCTAAATGCATTCCCATACATCTAAAAATATGTCTCATACTTACTCTAGGCCATCAAATATATTTCATTCATATTCTAGGCATAACATTCATCAAAGAAATATATTAGAGATATAAGACCAAAAATTTTATTTAAGTCCCATATTAGGAAAAGTGGCATGTTTCATAGGCAAAATGGCATGACGCACTCTCATAACTCTCATATGCATAATTATCATCCTAAGAGAGTTCATTTTGATAAGAAAAATACATTTAGGTATAAAGATCATAAGTTTCATGACCATATGCATAAAGTTTCATATGTTTGTAACTTTTGTGGTAAGCTTGGACATTTAATTTTTTTGATTTATTAAAAAAAATGTTTAAGAAACCCTTGAAATTTTAGGTTGAAAAAGGTATTAAGGCTAACCCTAAGGACCCAAAGTTATATGGATACCTAGAATAAAATGAATTTTTTTATAGGATAATATATAATTGGTGTTAAATTAGTGTCAGGCTAGGAATTAAGAGAAAATTATATCTCCTAACTTTAAAGTGAAAATAAAAACATTGCCAAGAACCCTCACATGTGCTTACCGAAGCAAAATTGTTAAACCACATAAGGATTAAAGGATTTGGAATCAAATGGTGATGTAAAAGGAGGTATTCCTATGTCCTTTTATGATGATATATAACTTGATTTGATTTTTGAACATTTATTTTTGATTTAAGAATGCTGACCTTACTATATAAGTTTTAGATTGAAAATGGATCCCATGTGTTTAGGGGGAGTCAGTGCATATTTAGTGTTAAAAGTCATATATAAAATTTTTAAATTAGCACATTGCATTAAAATTGTTGCACGATTTTTGAAATAGGTGCATTACATTTATTTCAACATATGACTTATTTAGAAATTATTGCATTGCACATGTTTTGAAAATAATTTTTGCAATTAGTATCATAATTTTTTTCAGTTGGTACCATATTGTTCAATTTTCAATTGGTATCATATTTTTACTAACGGTATCAATTGGCATCATATTTTTACAATTGGTATCATGCTTTACAAGTAGTATCATTTCTTTTCAATTGATATCGCCTTTAAAATTGTGCATATTTTTAAAAAAGTTTTAAGACAATTACTTTACCTCTTATGTGATTAAATGTTTTAAAATGCATAAATTCATGGAGAGTACATTATTTGGCCTATTTCAATTATTTTGACATGACATTAGTTATTTCTTGTACGAAATATTTTTTTGAATCATATTCATGCCTGTGTTTTGCTTTTAAGCATAACATATCATATTATGTTAAATATATACTTTGGATTCATAATAAGCATAATATATAAAGGTTGTGATTTTTCAAGATATTATAAGTCTTTGATGTCAAATGTGCATGAATATGTGTTTTTCATGTGAAATTAACATAATGTGTAGTTTTAAAGCAAAATATGTACAAACATATACTTTTAATGTGAAATTGCATAATATGTGCTCTTAGTGTACAAAGGTGTATAAAAAATGTTTTTGATGAAAAAGTTACATAATGTGTTTCTTTAGTGCATAAATATGCATAATAGATGTTTTTGTTGCATTTTGTGCATAATGTAGAAAAATATGCATTCTTGAACCATAATGATGCATAATATGTGATCAGTGATGCACTTTCTATGTTAATCCCTTTTACATGCATAATTATCTCATAATGCATAATTGAATATATTTAGGAGGAGTATTATATACAATTGGT
>JAOXYD010158455.1:0-24016 GCA_028565735.1 Pinacopodium congolense | reverse complement strand
TTGACTCAAGAGGTCCTTATCACGTTGTTGTATGAAGGTCAAGGCTGCCTCCTCATGGCTGCATCCTTATTGGTGAAGTTGAAGGCATGCAACCGTCCATCCTAAGCAAGCAAGTTGATGAAGCTGAAATTTCACATGTGTAGCCAACATTCAACACCACCTTGAGCTCCTTGCTTTCCACCTTTTGAAGCTCGTTACTCAACCACCTTTTTCAACCTTGGAGAGCTCTCCTCTTTGTAGATTTCGGCTGCCAACCCACCAAACATAAACAGATTCTCCTCTCACACATGGACAGTTCCTCTTCTCACATGGACAGCTCCTCCTCTCACATGGATAGCTGTTCCACCCCTCTTTATTCAAGGAGACCCCACACCAAGCAAAGAAGGGCGGTCTCAAACTTGTTTTGCAGCTGCATTCTTTGGTGGGTGGACAGCTCATCTTCTTAGCAATGTACAGCCAACTTTTCTCCCATATGGACAGCCTTCAGTGTATGGATGGAAGCTCCTCTTTTTGGTTAATGTTGCAGCTGTCCCTAGCCCCAAAAACCATGCTCTCCACCTAATTTTGTCTGCCCCTAACGCTGTCTTTTTGGACAGCTCATTATACATGAATGGAAGCTCCTCTTTGAGAGCTTGTTGTTGTCGTCTCAATCCAAGATAAAAGCTCTTTTTATTTCATTTTATTAGCTGACGTTTTGAGTGAATATTGAGGTGTCCATTTGGTGTTATTTTGGTCAAGGAAGGCTGATCTAAATGTCATCTTAAATCAAACATTGTTGTTTTGAATAATTAGAAGAGTGAATGTCGTTCATCTTAAGGTGTTTTCGTTTTACTCCATAAGATTTGACAGTTTGGAAATCTAGTTACCTTTTCTACAATAAGTCCCCCTACACATCTCCAATTGATCTGAAATTATTTATGCAGGTTCCTAACATAATGATCTTGCTCTCCATAAAATTTCATATTAATCTAAGCTCTGAAGGTACTCCTAATACATCCCTAAATCACCTGCAAGAAATCTGGAATTCAACCGAGCTTGTCTTAATCTTTTCTTTGTAACCTCTTCATTGCTAGTCATATGGCATTGAAATTAGGTGTGGAAACTCATATAATGATGTTCTAGGGCCTTAAATTGGTTCCATACTAATTCTAGTTCCAAAGTTGCTCCAATTCTGCTCAAAACATGGCCCTTTCAACTTGTATTCGTGCCTTAAGGTCAAATCTGTATGTAAACACAAAAGGAACACAAATTAAGCATTTAAATAACAAAATAGGAATGAAATGGCATTGTAACACATATAGAAATACTATAAAATTCATCTCTATCATTATCTATAACATTGTTTTGATTTAGTAAAGTGGTCCTAAGAAAAGCCTTCTAATCCATTATTAATCCATTTAAATCATTGAAACCTAATTCCTTAGCCAATTTCTATAATAGTTAATCCTTAAATCCAACCTGATCATCTTTGCATAATTTTATATTTTTTAATTAGTTTGGTGATTTTAGTTGGTAACTTCATTCGATATAGATTCTCTAAATAATTGTGACCTGATTAACTTAGTACTTGCAATTTTTTAATTTCCGTGGAATGATAATTTGGATCTTAAATATTACATTATATTACTTATGAGTGGTACACTTGCTACCATTGTTAGTTAAAATTGTTAAAAGAAAAGTGAGCTTAATCTGCCTAAATTATTATTTAAATTGGATCAATTGACCTTATTATATAATTGACCACCACTTAACTTGGGATATATTTGCTTCTTCTTCATAATCTACAATACAATTCTCAAATGATGCTCATGCTTCTCCCTACTCCTTAAAGATACCAGGATATTATTTATAAAGGCAATTAAAAACTGATTTATATACTCTTAGAATGTTCTATTTATCAAGGCTATAAAAGTTATCAAAGTATTCATTAATTTGAATGAAATTATTAAGAACTCAGAGTGACTTTATCGTATACAGAAAGTAGTCTTAGATATATCCCACTCCACTATTCTTAATTACCAGTACCCAAACCTCAAGTCAATTTTTGAAAGGATCACACCTTCTTTCAACTGATTTAGTAAATAACAGAACTTTAACAATGGAGATTTATTCTTTAACATCACCTATTTTAGTTGATAGTGATCGATACAGAGTCTCATACTTCCATCCTTATTTTTTATAAATCAAACTAGAGGTCCCAAGGTCAAGTACTTGACCTAATAAACCCATTTCTTAATAATTCCTCCAATTATTTTTTTAGCTCCTATACTTCCACAAAGGCCATTCCATAAGATGTAATAGAAATAGGAGCAACTTTTTATAGTGTTTGAATCATCAAATCTACCTTGCGTGAGGGTGGTAAATCTAGAAAATTATTAAGAAATACTTTTGAAAACTCTTTCACCACATGATCTCCCTTGTGTCTAATATATGTGCTAAATATGTTTCACACCCCTTTAGAATCAACTATCTTACTAATAATGCTAAAATAACATAAGTTATACTATTCATTGTTCTCCTATAAATACCACCTTTAGTTGACCCAAAGACACCACTATCGCCTCCTTACTATAACAAGCTACTATCATCCAATGTCAAGCTAACCTATCCATACCCAATATAATATCAACTTACTTTATATCCATTACAATCAAGTGAACTAGTAATTCCCACTCTCCAATCCTCACTAGAGTCATCCTTTTCACTTTGTTTACTACGACACTCTCCCCTACGCGTATACAAACCATCAAATCATATCCTAAGGAGCTAACATCATTAAGAAATCTAGATGCAATAAAGGAATGCATAGAACCACGTTAACAAAAAAATGATAGTCAATATTACATTATTAGTTTCTAGTGCCCTCTCTCTAATCATATGATAGACTTTGGCCTATGTTTAGACTGGAGTCAATGATGTCCCAGTAATATTAAGAGTAATATTATGTCCTTTAATACCAATACCTCTACCTTTGCTTGTGCCTTTACTTTTACTAACATCTCCTTTCAAATCACTCTCATCTAGAAGACTTGACTCCTCATAAACTCAATTTTCCAAAATATCAATACAATGTAAGAACTAGTTATTTTACTCAAAATAATAACCAACAAATTAAATTAAATTACTAATGAGATTCCAAAAGTTATATTGAATATAATAGTGACAATAAAAAAATAACATTCCTCTCTCGGAGCTTTAAATTTTATCTAACATAAATCTAATCATTCAACCTTATATGCTCCAATCTATTCGTCTTCTTTGAGTAGGTGCACTTGAATGTGCTTCAATTCCTTTCGCGTCATATATGAGCTCACAAGTTAACTTAAAATATGAATTGTAAACCTTTACAATTCTAGAACACCATGTAAGCCTTATGGTCAAGAGGGTGTGTTTAAAAATTTATTAGTAAATTAAATAAACTAAACCACTTAGGCCAATTTTAACTATATGAATCACTAAAACAGAATTTAACCTAAAATTATATGATATGCTTCTGACAAAATGATTCAAATTCAATCACAATAGATAAAGATAATAAGCATAAACTTTAAAAATGAAGGGAAGAGAGTGCACAGACAATTTACAAAGGTTTGGCCACCCTAATGATAACTTATAGCCTCTCTCCAAATACTTGTTAGAAATTTCACTAAAAACAATCTTACTTAGGGAGAAGACTAACCCTTACAACTTATTCTTTCCACAAAGAAAGAGAAGAGAAACTTTTATATTCTCACCTCTTACAAAGAGTGTGAAGAGTAACCTTTACAATCATACTTCTCAAGAAGAGGGTGAAGAGTACCCCTTTATAATCTTGTTTACAAGAGTCAAGAAGAACCCACTCAATATTGTTTATCAATGGGTTAAGAAGAACCTTCAAATCTTCCTTCAAATGGGTGAAAAGTAACCCTTTAAACAAAATCAAAATTATACAATTTTCTTCCCACAAAATAGCCTATAAACTTAGGCTACCTAAGCTTCAATTCAAGCTTATATAGCTCAATGACAGCTTAATAAAAATCAATGAAAGAAAGGAGCTCAACTACAATCTATGCAATGCTTATACTTTATGCATTCCTTAATGCTAATACATTATATAAAACAATTTCAAAGGAAAAGAGTAGCCTATGCTATAGTCAATTATTAACACAAAGTAATTTCCTTAATTATGTAACTAAAGCACGTTTGAAGCTCATGCAATAAAAACATTTTTGCAACTTCTAGAGTTAAATAAACAATACAATAAGTCTCTTAACACCTTAATAGATCATAAAAAAATTTAATTGATGCAACAAAATGAAATTAAAGCGTCAAACAATCAAATTAATCATAAGAACATGCAAGCTATAAAAAACATGCAGAGTTTATGTTTCAATCTATATAATTAATTTTTGTAATCTTTCAATGAGTTAAAATGAACACAAAAATCTACTAAAACCTTAATTAATTAGCAATGGATTTTAATAATAAAAATGAAATTAACACGTGAAACAAAAGGACCAAAACATAAATAAACTAAGAACATGCAAATAGTGCTATATTTGTCATAGTGCTATAGGCATCCCGAAATCACCAACAACATCCTTATACGCCTCCATCTATGAGTGGACAAGGTCTTGCCTTATCTCATAGCCAATAATAGTGGTGATGATGGTCAACATCCCCCAGTTAACTTCATCTCTCTTCATGCAATTGTGTTTAAAATAGACACTTGGATTGAGGAATACATAAGTAACAAACAAGGGAAAGTAAAATTGGTTTTCCCATATATCATTAATGAGAAAAAGGAAAGACCTATACAGAGAAGATTTATTCTTTAAATTGGCATTTTTAGCCTCTTTTACCCTCTCTATGACATCATACAAATATCACATCGTGGACTTATAATCACTATTTTCTAGATAAAGCATTCCAACCAAATTCTGATAAATATAAATTACCAATTGATAATTAGACTAAAACCCCTGTTCTCAAGTATGATAGTAGTAACCTTTAATCTGACATTGGATCTGGCATGTTAAGAAGCAAACTACTTGCCACTTATAAACATTTGTCTCAACTCTTTCTTCATAACCATAAATTCTAAAGTGATAAGAAATTTGTTGCAAATTTGGTAACCGTAGGGCATCATAAGTTCCTACAATTAATGAGCTCCCTCATCATCAAATTCAACACCCATAAATGATTATAAATAAACTTAGTCACCTTTTTTTCTTTTACCACAGTCTACTCTACCACAAGAAAATATCTATAATTTCCAATATTTTTTAACACAAAATTAGTATAATGAGTAACACATGGACTCTAAAAGAAAGAGTTATATGTACTTTGTAACGTCATCTCAATTGTTTTACAAGCTGCATCACTATTAGTGATAAACTAAACAAAGTTTTCAAGATAAACTTCATTAATAACTTCATCATAAAGCTGAAATAGAGTATCAATATTCCTAACCATGCCAAATGCATCAACTCATTTAAAAAACATGATTCCTTTGGTAAAATAGACTAAGAAATTAATGATAGACTCCTATCTCATATTAATCCAACTATGACACATGTTTGAAGACTTATAAACAGCCCATATAATCCTTTTTTCTTCCAAATAGTTTTTCATTTCAGTAATAGAATTATCCAAAAGTTTAGCTCCATATGCATTTATTAAAGAAGCTCTATATTCGGAGCATATGAGGTAATAGTATCTACCATAAGTTGATAATAATGTGACTAAACAACATAAAATGGCATACTTGTAGCATATCATTATATAGCCATCACCATATCAGGTTGATACCTTACTTCACTCTTTTACATGGCAACACGAATAGAAGGATGGATTCTAAGAGTTGTTATTAGAGAAAAACAAGCATAAAAAGATTTTATTCTTTTCTATCATACCTTACTGTTACCAAAACTACTCTATTTTTATCGAGTAAAAGGGAAAGAAGGTCCACTAACATCAGGACCACCACTACTATAAAATGAACTCCTATTACAAATGTTGAAACTCAATCTAGCTTTTCTGTCATTATCTAACTAGTACCCTTCAATTAGAGGCTTCATCTGTCACTTAACATAATTAGGAACCTTCTTAGAAGACTCTACATCACCTTTTATTCCATCTAAATGCCTCTTTAAGCTTGTTATGGCTCCACCTCTTAAAGTCTTGCTGCAATATAGGCATATGATCTAACTCTTTGAACCAAGAAAAAGTCTTCCATGATTTCATACTGGATCATTAAATCTCCCATAAGGGATTGAATTATTATCAATAGTGCTTGAAGTTAAACTTCACTCTAGTGACTTGTAAAAAGTAATGCAATTGATTAACGCATAATCACAACAAACTAATTGTACCTAGAAAATAAATATAAGTTTTTACATATATTTAATTGATGACTTTACTAACTTAATCATACATCTAATTAAATGACTATATATTCAATTTTTTAAAAATATAACACAATTTCATAAAAAATTGAAAAACCCTCAATTTTTATATCCCTAGTTGGTGAAATTTTAAATTTTATCAAATCAAATGCAATTGATAATTTTACTAGCTCAATCTTACATCTAATTACATGAATATATATTCAATTTGAAAAAGTATAACACAAATTTATCAAAAATTAAAAAATCCCAATTTCTATATGCCTAAATTGGGAAAAATTTAGATTCTACCAAATCAAATACAACAATCATATATCTAATTATATGAATATATATTCAATTTTGAAAAACATACCATAGTTTCACCAAAAATTGCAAAATCCTCAATTTTTATATGCCTAAATTGTGAAAATTGAAATCAAACGCAATTGATAATTTTATTAGCCAAACCATATATTTAATTACATGAATATGCATTTATTTGAATAAATATTACACAATTTCATCAAACTTGAAAATTGTTAATTTTGAAATCGCTATTATACTTTTATTTGAATTTGATTCAATATTTATACATTCATACCAAATTCAAGTTCTACAATGCTTAAAATTAATGAATTAAACATTAATTAATAACTAACTGAATGAAAATTTAATAAAATTGAAAATTTTCAAATATTAAAATTAAGAAATTTACCAATTTCAACTCAAATTCTTCAAATTAGTTTATGGTAATAGATGTGGACATTAGTGGGATGCCAAAACTTTCAATCACCTACCAAAATCTAGCCTAAACTTGAAAAATTTTCAAAATAAAAATAGAACTCCAATCTGTAAAAATTGGTGTTTGTGATTGTTTAGTGTTTATGGGGGCATTTTTATGTTGTTATAGTTAGATAAAGGTAAAAGTGAGGATGAAACTCAAATTCATGAGTTTATGTTAAAAAAATGAGATTTGAGCAAAGAGTATGAAGAACATTAAAGGAGAAGAAGAGAGAAGAAAAGAAAAAGTGGGAGAAGAAGGGCTCATGGTGTTTTAATTTGACCATTGATCGATCGATATTGTATGTTAAATTTTTAAAAATAACAATTTAGTTCCCAAACTTTCAAAGAATTATAATTTGACCCTCTTTTTGAACCAATATATCGGTACAAACCTAAAATTAGTTAGTACAAGTTGGTAAGTCTGGTCTAGGCTGGAATGTCGACTTGAGATGGTATGAGCCGTAACCCATACCTCAAGCCAATCCAGTATGAACCTACTAGTTTTCATTAGATTATAAATGTCTGTTCGTACTAATATTCAAATTTCTGCCTCTTACTCTCTAGTTTGATCCTCTATTAGACCCAATTGATGGTGAGTTAAACAAACTGTAACTGTCAAAACCTCTACCAATATTCAAAAGTCTGCTCAAGTTGGAAGAACTACCCCTTTTAAGTATTGTCTTACCTCTCTCATAATTGCTTTTACCTGTAGAAATTGTATACTTGGACTTGACTCCCCTCTATAAATAATTGGTTTCTTCGTCAACTCTTACCTTTTTTTCTCATCATCCTGGACCCCCTCTATCTTGAATGTAGTCTCTAATAATTTCTTGAAATCTCTGCTTATAGAATTGATCTTTAATTTAATCTCTATCCTCAATCTTGGCTCAAAATAGTAGCAAAGGCCCTTAAGTGTCGTCATGACCTCAATAGCATATTTTGACAATGTAACAAACTATACCTTATAATCAGCTATTGACATTCCCCCAATCTACACCAAATGCACAAATTTCCTCCTCTTTTGATATTTATATATGGGTGGCCAATACTTGTTATCAAATTCTCTTCAAAATTCCTCCTATGTCACTTTTCGTGGCTCATATGACCTCTCTACTAATTGCCACCAAATCAATGCATGCGTTTGAAATAAGGATGTGATGTAGTACTATGGATGATTCTCTTAAATTGTGTTTCAACCTATTTAAAATCACCTTAATCTATTCCCATCATATCTCTACCTTTTTTGAGTATGTAGTGCACTTAACTCAATAGTCTTTAATGTCTTAAGCCTTTCAAAATTATGATCAATCTCTGGTACTGATGGAGCGAGCGGCAATGTCTATAAAATAGCTCGCAATTGAATTTAGGCCTAAGATCTGGGCCTGTGCTTAAACTTGGTTGTACAATATCATATGAAAATTTGCATCTATTATGGAGAATTTCTCTTACAAAAACCCCACTCGATGAAATGTTTAGTCTTACACCCACTCAAGTGCAACCCTGCTTAACCCTACTCTCACTTGGTTTGTTCTTGGACCTGTTTTCTTTTATACACTTAGGGGATTAATGAAATTGATAGACTCTTCTCTAATTATCTCTTGACTAGTGGTCATATCATTAAACATCATCCTACATGGTAAACACACACAATGACCCTAGAAGTGTAAGCTCTGATACTAATTAATATAACATCCCCTTCTCTTTTATATTCCTCAATCTCAATCTTCAAACATTTTTTTTAATAAATCAACCTTGATTCCATTAAATCAATTCCCAAAATTTAAAAAAAAAACTCTAATTCATAATCACAAAAAAAAGTTCCTCCTTAAAAAAAGGGTAAAACACTAATAATAGAAAAAAATGTCGATCTTTCTGTGACCACTAGTGGCAAAGCTAATTTCTTTCCCTTCCTTGGTGCCTACAAGTCCCCAGTCTCTCACGCTATTAGACAACTATTGCATAGAGATCAAGATTAGGAAAAGTAAAAATAAAAATAAGAAAGCTAAGTATAAGAAAACAATTGAAGAAAAACAATCTTACTATTAGATGAAAATTATTAATAAAGAATACAGTAAAGAACACAACAACACCAAAAAAAAGTTAGAAATTAACACAATAGATTTTTCAAATAAAAATAAGATGCTATAAAAGATATAGGTGGGTGGCAAGATGAAAAGAAAGAAAAAAAGCCTTAGGTTCCAGAATTTTCTAAATCATAAGTTAGAGTTATAAAAATGGCCTTAGGCTTCAAAATTTTCTAAATCATAACTTAAAAGTTTTTTTAGTCTTTTTATGATTTTAAAATGGGTTTTGTATGGAAAATGGTTAAACCAATGCTTGAAAAAACCACCAATTTGAACTGTATTGATAGGAATTGGTACAGTTCGAGTCAAAACAATACCGAGTGGAATACTATTTAGTCGTTTTACATTATATTGCAAGTTTATAGGTCGTAACTTATAGTATAATAGATATCATTCCCATGATAATAGAATATAGACACCTAACAATTTGAATTACACTTTATTTAAGATAGACTAAAAATACACAAAATTCAAATAATGAATTGCAGAAGAAAGTAAAACAACAAAGTTACTCAATGATGGAAATTTAGGGGTTATTCTATCCTTATTTATCCTCCCTTCACCTTATTAATTTAGCTAGGATTGATCCTAGATATCCAAAGTTTGATTACCCTCTCTCAAGATTTAATCAGTTAATCCTAATTCAAATAATTATAATTTGATTGGCAACCTCTCAATTAACAAAACCATTCTTAAATATACAATTGGATTTGAAGCAATCCTAAGTATAATTAACAAGCAAATAAGATCTCTCTTCAATCACTTACTAATATAACAATTGTGGATTCATTAAGCTACCAACTCTTATTGCACAACTTAATTCAAATAAATAACAAAGGATTCTCAATTCAAATCAATTACAAGATCAATAATTATCATAAATATTAGTACATTGAACCAATAAGATAAAATTTATACAAACAATTCAATAATAAATCCTCAAATAGATCTAGCAATCCATAATCTTGTTCAACAAACAACTATTAAGATAAAGCATTCAAAGGAAAGAACTATAAATGAGAAAGAAATACATGCAACTTGAAACTCCTTTATTGGAAAATTTAGACAGCTTGGTCAATCTTAATGTTTCCACCTTGATCTTGAGTTTCTTATTGTTTTTCCTCTTCTAAACTTACTATTTTCCTCTTTTGAATGTTCTCTGAACTCATAATGGTAGCTCTTAGGTTTTCTTATGTCTTTACTAATCCAAATTAGCATCCAACTCTTGTTGAATACATCATCCCACAATTTCTAGAACTTTAGTAAGTTAATATAGCGATTTGGTCACTAAAGTGGCTTGAGTTAATCATTATTCTCTATTGCTATAATGACTTGGACTTGGCTCCTTTACTCTATATTCTTCTCCTCTTAGCCTCCTAACTCAATTCCACTTAAAGATGCATTAGATACCCACATAATTAAGACAAAATTCTTACCCAAAATCAACAAAAATCATGCCAAAATAATTAAACACTAACAAAATCATTATAATAACATCAAACTAAGTCTAAAACATTTAATTATTATCATAAACATGCATAGTAACACACTAAACAACCATAGAAATGAACTCTAATGAAACCCTATCAACATCCTCATACTTAAACTCTTGTTTGTCCTTAAGCAAAACTAAGACACAAAACAAAGGACAGACATTACACAATCAAACAATGATAATGTACTAATATAAATGAAACAAGGATATAAATGTGATAATGATCAAAATGTAGCAATGGCATAAAAATTTATAGAATTATCTTACCATAGAACATGAATCATTTGACAAGATCCAAATCATCTTTCTCATGAAACTCATATCTTGTGTGTCTTTGAATTGAATATGCATCTTAAGCAAGATATTAATAACCTATTGTCACACTTATGGCACTTTTAAACATGCATTGATTAGCTTATTGTATGAAATGTAGTTTATCACTAAGAAACCATTCATGAAAATGCCATAATATTCGACAGAAGATCCATAGGTTTTATGTTTCATCTTAGTCCATTGTTTTTTCCATTATTTTTAATGATTACATAATCTTTTTGACGCGAAGGAAAACACTTTGTCGTGAATGCCCCCAAATACTCAACTAGGTTAGTTCTTTTAAGATTAGTTAGAGTGTCATTCTAGTATTTTGATGCCAGAGCAAACATTTTGTTATGAATATCTTTTAGTTACTCAGTTATATCATGACTTATAACTAGCTATTAGCTCTATTCTTAACCCAGTTTTCACGAAGGCCAGCAACACAGGATTGATGTATTCAACATGTCTTTATTTTCTTTAACTTAATTTATATCCTATATCCTTTCTTCTGAATCAATTCATTCCCATTAAAAATCGCTAGTGATGCCTACTGAATTAAGTCTAATTCGTTATAAATGCATTCAACAAGTGTCAAAGATGAAAGAATTGATGAATAATATCTTGATTAAGTTACACACTAATGGAAAGACATTCAAGGTATGAATTTGACGAGATAAATGATTCTTCACACTCAAATACTCATGTTCAAAGTCAAGACTATTTCTTTCAATCTCATGTCATTGACACATTCAAATTATATGATAGAATGTATAACAAGATATATGTGCACCTAATTTAACTAAAACAAGAAAATATGAGTGCATGATCACAATAGAATGATATGAAAAATGCAAATAGGCTCTTTCCCTACACTTAAACCAAATATTGTCCTCGATATGAAGAAAGGGTAGACAACACAAAAAAGGCATAAAAAAACACAAAAAGAAAAACCAAACAACAATAAATGAGAATAAGGGCAAGAAGACTTATTATGATTGAGGTGGAACAGGTGTGGGTGATGGCACTTGGATTCGTTACACTTTAAATAATTTTAGTAACTTCTTAGTTTGATAATGTTATTATCGTGCCACTTGCTTTATCTACTCATACATCGAATCTATATGCCGCTTTAATGTCTTACGATTTTCCTCTCATGAAGTTAAAAGAATCTCCTAACGTTCATCTTCTTCATCAAAATCATCGGAAGTGGTATCATCATCACTGTGAGATTGGCAGGAGGAGGGTGGCCCTATTTTTTTCTTCTATTTGAAAGTAACTGTAGTATAGAAATCTCATAGTGCCATTACATGGACATCCAATATCTCAGCATATAAAAAATTCATAGCAATAAAATACTTAACAGTCAAAGGGGTTAGTCTATCAAAATTGGCATCATAGAATTGAGCAATAATAGTTACTATATGACCCATGCCTAAATAGTAATGTTTTTTAGTGATTGTTTGGTATAAAGCATAAAAAATGTGGTATGATGTGCAAACCTTATGATTAGTATCCATACACCATAAGAGAAATAACTCTTTAAGAAAACACTTATTACTTTAGGATTTATTGAAGACCGCATGGCATATAAACTTATAAAACACTAAATGGATGTGGCTAAATACGAGGGAGTTAGATGGATTATGGACATCAAAATCATCTAGCCCCATAAGTTTCTTCCAATATTTTTCAAAATGAAATTCAAGAGATGATATGGTTTTCCTTTCATCCTAAACCAGAATTCATATAATTTTTTAGCGTCATACTGAATCGTTGTGAAAAATTCAAGCGTCAATTCATGAACAACCAGATAATCATGAATGAATTTATTCCAACACACTTTTTTACATAATTGCCTAATCTTATCTTTAAACCCAACATTTTATAGAATCCTAAAATTCAAATATTTAGGAACAACAATGAATTTACTTTTAAATTGTTGAAATTTCATACCTTCCTCTTAATAAAAGATGGGGAAAGGAGCTCTGAATTCTTGAGCCAAATCTTTCAATCCTTTTTGTAAAACGACTTCCTTTCCCTTGGATTGAGCTTTCTTTGAAATTTTCTTCCCTTTTGATGGCATGGTGATGTGCAATCTTTAAAACCTACAAAGTAAACAAAAGAGATAAAGCAAGATGAAAGCAAGTTTGGAAGTAATCAAAATATGTGGAAAAAGTGTGATTTTTTATATGTAAGAATGTAAAACTTAGAGAATGATGGAAGAATGATAAGAAATTTGAAGAAAAGTGGAAGATTTAGGTGAAAAATGGCCGAAAATAGAGAGAATGGAGAGGGGGAGTTAACGCCTAGAGAGAGAGAATGCAAAGAATGAAGTGCAGGAAATTATTATTACAAAAATTTAAAATAACATGGGGCCTAGAAGAAATGTAGGTCACGATAGCAACTTAAGTTTATGTTGAGTTATTATCACTATAGTGACTTAGTTGCTATAGCAATAGAGGCAGTCCTACCCATTTTGTCATTATAGCAATCTTGTTTCTATAGCGACAGAGACAGTCATGCCTCCACTTTAACTATAGTGACTTGGTCGCTATAGTGATAGAAAAGATGCCCCCTTCCCAAGCTTCTAAATCATATGGAACACACACATAAACATCAAAAAATCATTAGATTAATTAACTTTAACAAATTTTAATGAAAAACATAATCAGAACATCAATTAAACACACATACAAATCATAAAGGAACCTAACTACGAACAAAACATGCTAAAGTTAGGGTCATTAGCTTGACCAATCTCAATTGCAACAAAATCAAACAACGGAAAGGAAAGATATCCCTTCCCTTTCTTATGAAAATATGCCTCCAAAGTTTGGCTTGCATATATGACATTACAAAAATTTAAAATAACGTGGGGCCTAGAAGAAATGTAGATCACCATAGCAACCTAAGTTTATATTGAGTTACTATCACTATAGTGACTTGGTTGCTATAGCAATAGAGGTAATCCTACCCATTTTGTCATTATAGCAACCTTATTATCATAGCGATAGAGACAGTTATGCTTCCATTTTAACTATAGTGACTTGGTCACTATAGCGATAGAGAAGATGCCTCCTTCCCAGGCTTCTAAATCATATTGAACCCACATGTAAGCATCAAACGATTAGCAGATTAATTAACTTTAATAAATTTTAATGAAAAAAATAATCAAAACATCAATTAAACACACATACAAATCATAAAGGAACCTGCCTACTAACAAAACATGCTAAAGTTAGGGTCATTAGCTTAAGTCTGGCTTACATATATGACCATTCACTTTAAATGTTTCTCTTTTTTCGTTCTCCAATTCCAATGCTCCATGCTGAACACTTGGATGACTTTAAATCGACTACTCCAATGGGACTTAAGGTTTCCTAGAAATAAAAAAAGTCATGTGTTAAATAACAATACTATGTCACCATTCTTGAATTCCTTCTTCTTGATATGAGAGACATGCCACTTCTTCACTCTCTTTATATAGTTTGGCGTTGTCGTAAGTGTCAAATCACAACTTCTCCATTTCATGAAGCACTAATAACCTCATATCAGTAGTTACTTTCCGATCGAAATTTAAAGTTTTAGTGGTCTAGTAAGCTCAATGCAATAGCTCCACGGGAAAGTGGTGTGCTTTCTCATAGATAAGATGGAAAGAAGTTATGCCTATCAGTGTCTTTAATATAGTTCGATATTCCCATAGCATATCATCAAGCTTCAGTGCCCAGTCTCTCCTTGAACCACTTAGTATCTTCTACAAAATTCACTTCAACTCTTTATTCACCACCTTAACTTGGCCACTTATTTTTTGATAGTAAGGTATGGCCACTCTATGATAAACTCTATATCTCTTTATCATAGCTTTAAAGGGTTTATTATAAAAAAATGGGCTCTGTCATCACTAATGATTTTTGGTACTCCAAACCTATTGAATATCTATTTTATAAACTTCTGCACTACCTTTCCATCATTAGTTGGATATGTCACTACTTACACCCATCGAGAGACAAAATCCATACCTACTAAGTTATAAGTGCACCCAAAAGAGGATGGGTACGATCCCATGAAATCGATCCTTTATAGACTAAAAACTTCCATTTCTAGAATGACAAAGAGGTGCATCTCATCTCACTTTTAAATGTTTCCCACTTGTTGGCACTGATCATAATTCTTTACATGATCTTGCACATCCTTAAACAATCTAGGCTAAAAGAACCCATATTCTAACATACGAGCTATCGTCTTATTGGCTCCTTATTGACCTACATAAGATGAATTGTGATAGTGCATTAGGATTTTGAGCATTTTATCCTCTAGAACACACCTGTGAATCAAGCCATCAACACATATCCTGTATAAAACTTGCTCATCCTAAAGATAACAAATGCACTAAAAAAATTGCTTCTTTTATTGATAAGATAGATTAGGAGGAAGGATATCACTTGTAATATAGTTCACTATATTGTTAAACCATGGAATAAAAAGATGATTACCAACATCAAGGATTTGTCATGGAATTTTTCATTGATATCCTCCCTAGGTTTCGTCTCCCCTACTTTTAAATGTAATAGGTGGTTCTTCACCACATTCTCCACTCGCTTCTTAGCTCTAATCTGTATACTAACTTCTTGTAGAAGAGCACCCCCAGATAAGACTTAGGTTTTCATCACTCTTGATAAATAGGTATCTCAGAGCTGTATGATTTGTATAAACATTTGCCTTTTGAGCATAAGAGGTATGATCTAAATTGGTCACAAGAAAACACCATAGCTAATAATTCCTTTTTTATTGTTATGTAGTTCAATTGTGCTCTCGTCAAGGTCTTACTGGCATAATAGATGGCATGTATCTCTTATTCTTTCACTGTCCTTGAGCGTACCCCTAATGCTTGATTACTGGCATCACACATGATCTTGAATAGTATAAGCAACCCGGTGAGGATAAGATTAATGCTAATATAAATGCCTCCTTCAACCTGTAAAAAACATTCAAATAGTTAGCATCAAAGTGAAAAGGCATATTTTTAACTAATAAATTAATAAGGGGTCAAGTAATAAGAGATAAATCTTTAATGAATCAACTTTAAATTTTGGTATGTCCTAAAAATTCTTTAACACCCTTAACGTTGTTTGGTGGTAGAAGCTTTTCGATGACTTATGTTTTGGTCATGTCCACTTCTATGTCTTTACATGAAATCTTATGTTCCAGAACTACACCTTCATGCACCATAAAGTAACGCTTCTCTTAGTTCATGATCAAATGTGACTCTTCAAATTTTTAAAGTACTCTATCTATGTTTTACAAAACAATGCTCGAAGGAGTATCTAAATAATGAGAAGTCATCCATAAACACTTTCATTATATCTTCAATCTTATCCATAGATATAACCATCATGTATCTTTGAAAAGTAGCTTGTGCAAAAGGCCAAAAGGCATTTTTCTGTAGGAAAAGGTCTTATAGGATAAGTGAATATAGTTTTCTCTTAGTCATCTGTATATAAAAATATATAATTATAGCCTGAGTATCCATCTAAAAAATAGTAGAAGGCATACCTAACCACTATATCAATGATCTGATTTACGAATGGAGGGGAAAGCGATCCTTCTTAGTTGCAATGTTGAGCTTCCTATTGGTAATGCAAACCCTCTAACCTATTATCATTCTTGTAGAAATCAATTCTCCTTTGTCATTTTCAATCATTGTCATGCCATCCTTTTTAAGTACACACTACAGTGGACTTACTCATTCATTTTTTGAGATAGAGTAAATGATCCTAGTATCTAAGAGTTTTACTACCTCTTTCTTTACTACCTCCTTCATATTTGGAATCAACCTCCATGGTCGTTTCCTTGCCTTATTGTATCCTTCTTCAATTTTGATCCTATGCCTCACTACACTCAGATTTATTCCTCTTATATTTGTAATTTTCCATCTTATAGATTTCATTCTCTTCTTTATAATCCTTACCACCTTCTTCTCTGGCTTTACGTCCAATTAGTTAGAAATAATAATTGGTAGCATTTGTCCTTTAGCTTGAAAGGTATATCTAAGGTGGTTGGATAAAGGTTTCAATATATAAGGTGGTTGGATAAAGATTTCAACTCTAAGATAGGTGGTTTCTTATTAGAACATAGAATTGGTGCTTCAGTTCGTACTAAAGGCTCTTCTTTCAGTATCTTACCCATCTCATCTTCCTCCTCACTAGCTTCTTTAGTTTTTCCTTCTACTTCCTTATTAATGTTCCCCTTATGCTCTTTAACACATTTATCCACCACATTAATCTTCATATAAGCACTTCCCTCTACTATATTTTTCAATGTCTTACACGCGTTAAACTCTACTTGCTCATTACTAAGAACTCCACTTGCTCATTATCAATACAAGGACTAACTTTCTATCATAGACATCAATTAATGCTCTTCCCATGTTTCTAAAAGTCCTCATAAGAATCAACAATCAGCTCCAATCCTCTTCAAAGTCTAACATAATGAAGTCTATCGAGATGATAAACTTATCCACCTTTACCAAGACATCCTCTACTACTCCAAACAACTTCTTAATCGATTGATTTTCCAACTGCATAAGCATTGATGTTGTATTCATATCTCCAAGCCCCATATACTTTAAGTTAATGCTATCTCCTAGATCACATAAACATTTTGAAAATTTTAAACTACTATCAACATAAAGGATAGTGAAATTCCTTAGATCTTTCAACTTATATGGCATGTAGCTAGTGATGATAGAGTTTCAACTCTCTATTAAAGATATTGTTTGGTTGTCCTCTTAAGTCCTCTTGTTGGTTAGGATGTCTTTGAGGAACTTGTTGTATTTCATCATGGTTTCCAAAGCGTCCACAAATGACAAGTTGATCTGTAGTTTCTTCAGCTTCTCTAGAAATTTAACAAACTATGTATCCATCTAGTTGTTCTGAAGTCTTTGCAAAAAAGGGATCTTTGTAGTGTATGATGGTGGTACACATTAATAGGAATGAGTTTCATTATATTTTTATATACAAATTCATGTAATTTCATTCCTATAGTTTGTTAAAAGAATACTTAATTTATGTTATATTTTGCTTAATGAATAGGTTCTCCCCTTTTGGATGAATTATGGAGTCAAAGTCGAAGGTTAATTTTTGTTATATTTTGCTTAATGAATAGTTTTGAAACCTCTCAGATCATAAAACTGCTTATAAATATGCAATTGTATTCGAAGAATTCCTAAGGATAATTAGCAAGTAACTAAGATTTCTCTACAATTACTTATTAATCTAATAATTGCAAGTATGTTAAGCCACTAACTCTCATTACATAACTTAACTTAAATAAATCAAAACAATCTCTCAGTTTGAATCAATTATAAGATCAATAATTATTACAACCATTTATGCATTAAATTAATAAGATAAAAATAGTAAAAAAATTCAAGAATAAATCCTAAAATAGATCTATCAATATATAATCTCATTCAACACACAACTACATTCAAAAGAAAGCAATAGAAAAGAGACGAATTAGATGCAGCTTGAAGCTCCCTTATTGGAAAACCTGACCTCCCTCCACATCAACACAATTAGATTAAAGCAGTGTTGTTAAGATTTAAGGGTAAACATGTAATTGCAAACAGCAACTTAAGCTTTCTGAGCCCCCTTCATCCATTGAAAGTACTTGGACTGCCACTAATTGATATAACTATGCCTGTTTACCACTGCTTGCTTGAAATGATACAACTTTGAAAATAGAGTGTCATCACCCTTAAATGACTGATTTATTTAAATGGAGGGCCTCATGTGTGAGGATGTCAAAGATGTAAAAACTTAGATTCCTGTTAACTTTGCAATCTGAGATGCATGATAACGTCCAAGCCACGATGTTGAGAATGGGTGGCGATGATGTAGTTAATTTTTAGTGTAGTCTAACATCTACAATCATGATTAACTAGCCCTCTATATTGTGGCTGAATTAGAATAAATTGGTTGTATAGGTTGTTTGTAGTCAATGCATAGTATATCAAAGAAGTGTGTATTAATTGAAACAGCTTCTTATGTTATGTACTAATTATTATTGAATAGCTTTTACAAGCTAGTATAAATATAAGCAACTGGTTGTATAGATTATTTGTATTCAATGTATGGTTCGTTCTAAAAGTGTATATTATGTGTTATAGCTTCTTATGTTATGTATGATATATGCTTGTATAGCTTATCTAAGCCACTATAATTGTTTGTCTGAATTAAAGATGTGTTATGTATGGTAGCATAAATATTTACGTAAATTTCAATTTATTATTATTCAATTAGGTATAATTTATCTGCAGATAAATAAGTATATTACTGGTACACAATGTTTTATGTGATCGTGGACTTAGCTATATTTATAGCTGCAATTAAGTAAGAATATTAGGCAAATGTTGATGACTTTGGTCTTGTGGAGAGAGTTGGTATGTTATTAATTGTGTAGTTGGAAGGTTTTTACAGTAGTCATTTACTCCCTTTCAAATCATGGTCTACCTTGTATTTAGTGATTGAATAAGACGTCAGCATCATATAGTTTATGTGGTTATTGAAGTATTTTATATTTCACTACATCTTATATTTTGGACATGCGACCTTGTCATTATGTTTATAGAGCTTCATATATATTTTGTACATTCGTTTACAATTAGGGTATAAAAGCATGAATAGAGAGATAACATATTGTTCCTACATCCTAAATAAAAGAGGCTATACCAAATATATGAGGAACATGTACAAAGATCATATATTAAATTGACAATGTATTATTAATGGTATTAAAAACCATTACATCATAGGGTCATATATGTTTTATGAAAGAATTACTTATTACAAGGTACGTCATCTTATATTTTGTATAATTTATTATTGGGCATCCTTTATAAGGAAGTATAAAAGAAGTATAAATAGAACTAACTGGTTATGTATATTGTTTGTGGTAGACATATAGCTTGTGAAAGAAGTGTCTATTTTGTGTTATGGGTTGTTATTTTATATATGACATATCCCTGTACATCTTGTATAAGATAGATGGATAACAAGGTATAAAAGCATGGGTAGATGGATAACATGATGTTCCTATAACCTAAATAATAGATACAATGCAAAATATATAAGGAACATGTATAATGACCATGTATTAAATTAACAGTTTATTGTTAATGTTATCAAAAATCATAATAGCACATTACATGTGGTTATTTTCATAAATTCACTTTTAATGAGGGGTCCTCAAGAAGTTTTATTCTAGTGAAGCAATTAAACATTCGAAATGAAATCAGTCCCTTTTTCCCCCTGTTTGTCTGACTCAAAGTCAAACGCAACATCCCACTCCTTTCAATGTTTTGCAATTGAAATTATGTTTATGTAAGTCAAAGTGTGGGTTATGATTCTTCCTTTGTAATTACTATCGTTAGGGCTTAGAAATGAGGTCTACAAGTTATCTTTTAAAAGAAATCTATTGATTGTTAAACAAATATACCTTTATGTTTTGGGTGTGTGATGCATCTACAGGCCAATAGTAGCATAAATCTTGATGAAATTACGTTCACACTAGTGGAATACTCCTCTACCATTTATAGGACTAGGTATTGTGAAATGGTAAGTGTGATCGAGATAGGGTTAGAATTAAAATCTCATAATGTTTGAATTCAAAACGTTAGTTGTATGAGAGATGAAATTTAAATGTTTTGTTATAATTACATTTGTTATAGGGGTGATGAAATCCAAATGTTTGATTGTCGTTCTAGTTTGTCTAGAACCTAGGAATTTTAGATTGTACATGGTTGGTTGATATGGGTTGTTGTAGTTGTAGCTCAGGTGTCATACAAATGGTTTGTAAATTAATGTGTGGTTATTTGTTATAGTCAAAGGGGTACGTTAAAGGGGATGCACTAAATTTTTATAGGGTTGTTTATCACTTGTGTAATGATGTTTCATATGTTTGAGAGGTAGTGGATGTTATAAGGAATGAGGTGTGTACAAGGTAGCATAAATTATGGTAGTGAGGTTTTTAAATTTGACTTAATGCATACATATTCTTGTCACCATTTAGTTGCTACATTTTGTATGTGATGAAGTTGTTTTATGATTGTATGAAGGCAAAACAATGTGTTGGTTAGTATAGTTAAAAGTGAGGGAACTAGGAAAAAGAAGAAAGTAAGAAGAGATGTAAGTGCATTACCAAATGAGGAGACAACTATAAAGAAGAGAACAAGAAGCGATGTAGAAATTTTGTTATAGATGAAAAGTTATTGTATTTTATAATGTGATTATTTCATAAAGTTGCACTAGGAACATACGTCTATTTTCTATCTTCATGAAGTTATTCAATAACTGTGAACAGCGAAAGCAAAAGAGTGGAGTAAGTAGGGGTAAAATATCCACAATAGGGGGATTCAAAATAAAAAAGAAGAGAAATGTAGGAAACAAAAAGGTTTGCGTAGACATTATTCATCAGTGTATTTGTTATTTCATAATTTGTAGAAGATGTATTAGAGAGGTGTGCAAGAAATTGTGGTGTTAATTAATGTTGGCTAAACATGAAGTTAATCATTAAGTAGGAAGATGTGAGGGGGCGTGTTTAGGTCGTTCACAACCTAAGAGTACAGGGAGAAGTTTGAAAAAGAGTAGGATAGGAAATGAAGAGGTTTACATAAAAATCAACCTCAATTTTGTAATTGTTATATATACATTCATTACGATGCTTCAGTAAGATATGAAATGTTTCATACATTTGTATTGCTATGTAATTGTCATGTTGATTTTTTAATAAGTCGATGGCAGTGGCAGTATTCGTGTGCATGATCATTCATAGGTGAGAATTTTGCACTACATCACAAATGTAGGACTTACGTATATTGTGTCATTTGGATGGAAAAATTAATTTTACTAATTGTAGGCTTGTCAAATGTGTTGCTACACAAAGAAGGTCTATGACCTAGTAAATTGCCTCAGCACGTAATAGAGAAATTGAGTCCACGAGATGGGGTTCAACGAGCTTCTGAGTATAAAATCCTTCACAACGAGGAACAACCTATGTTTTGGTTATGTAAACGTTTCAATTCCAATAATTTGATGTTAGTGATTAGGGAGGATCAGGTCGAAGACATATAAGGGGATGATGTCATGTGGATTCTAGGTACTCCAAATGGCTCCAAGTGTGTGCCATCACACAGGATAGATGATAAGCTTGAAAAGTTACAGCATGATTATAAATTTGTGGAGAATAAGATATCAGCTGAGCTTGTACTACAAAGAGTGAAATTTACAAAAGAAGAACAATTGTTTCATAGAAATTTCATTATTTATGTGTTGGGGGTATTCATGTGGCCAAGCCCATCCATGGGATTAGTATAAATCTCTTATACCATGTGGTTGAGTTAGATGGGTGTGAGCAGATGGCATATGGGCAATTTATTCTTAGTCATTTGTGCATCAAAGAGAGATTATTCTAAGAGAACATTAGGAAGAAAGGTCATGCTCCTTCAATAGGTGGTTGTATCATTGTTTTTATGGTTGGTTAGTACATACAAATGGGCTTAGAATCTTCACATGTGTATCAAATCTATAGTTGATGCTATATGGAATGCTATTGAGTTATCTATGTCACGTGCAGATTTTTTATTTTGACCATATCTGTGGAAACAGGTCGTTTTAACTAGGTAATGTGCCAGGAATTTGTGATTGAGTCGATCAAACTATCAAGGACGTTATAGACATTAACAAGTTCAGTCCCCAAAAGTATAGAAAAGATAATGTGAGATTGTTAAAGATTGAGAAAGTATTTGTAGTTACGATAAACAACATAGAGCATTATGTCTTTGTTTAGTGATGACTTTCCTCTATTTGTAGACATGGAGGCTACAATATGTGGTCGAACATCTGACATGGAGTGGTGGTGGGTGGAAATTAACCTATTAAAGCTGGATTAACTCAATAAAATCTGTACAATACAAGAGTGTGGAAGGTACAACTAGAGAGGAGTTAAGGGAAGGAATTTCATCTGAAATAGATGGTGAAAAACAGAGTGCACAATACGAGGGAGAGGTAATGGCATTGAAAGTAAGGCTTGAAGATAGTTGTCAGAAAAAATATTTTCAATTAATGAGTGATATGTAAGAGTAATAGATGACCATTTGGGTTGATGTGAACTAATATGCGTATATTCTGTAATTTAGGACATAAAAAAAGGCAATCAACCTCATGGGACAATTACGAAGGGAAGATCAATGGCATACCATCATTGATTATAGAAGAAAAGGGTCAATTACGGTATGTGCGAGAGACTGGTGCTATAGAAGAACCAATATCTTCAATTAATAGAATTAAAAATATTAAGATTGTGGTAAATTTTTCTTAGAATTTTAAAGATTATGAATTTGTAATGCATTGATGATAAAGGAATAACCTTGATACGTTGATTTTCAAATGACGGATGAACATCACCCTAAAGTCAGGGATGGTGATAGAAGTGCTTTTGCCCACTCAACTTCAGTATACATAGAATTCTTGCATAGAAAAGCTGAGTCTAGAACTAGGTAGTGTCTTTATTGGGAAGAAATTTCATTGTTTATGCGTAAGAACAATGAAAAAATAAAATGGATAAGCCCTTCTAGTTATTTGATTTAGGTCATGGTGCAAGTCATGAGCAATGAGCGTTCAGTCTAACGCTGAGTGATGTCCTCTCTTATTTTCATGCTCTTGGGTGAGAAAAATAGAGAGTTTATCTTTTCAAATTTAATTGTCATTATACTATTTCTAATGCCGCTGAATAGAGTAATTGGAGTGTTGAGTTGTGATTAATTGATAGTTTGTTAGTGGATTCACATCGGTCCTACTATTAGAATGTACTGGTGACTCTGTGAGTATGGATAGGTATAGGATAGTGGAGTTTGAAGAAATTTATCTAGGCCACTACTTCAGGGAGATGATAGAGTAGATTATGGTATTCCC
>JAOXYD010158444.1:0-10324 GCA_028565735.1 Pinacopodium congolense | reverse complement strand
TCGTTGACTTTTTTGGTCAATTCGAGTCAGGTCGGGTATGGTCCAGGTCAGACAGATTAAATTATCGGTCGGGTCAATTTTTGACATCGTTAGTCTTATTGTCGATTAACATTAAAACTAGATATGATTCTTCTCTCATCGTGTTATTCTTCTCCATTGTTAGGTCCTTTGTCACTGTCAATAGTCTCATCATCACTGAAGAAGCAGCCAAAGTTCTATTACGTTATCATCAGATTTGTTCCTCTAATCCACAACAACGCATCTTGACGAGACCACTAGATAATGCCATATCTGTGCTTTGCCATCTATTTGATTTCTAGTATTCCCTTGCTCTGCTACCAAGTGTGTAACTACTTGCTAGATATTTGTCCACTGCTGTCGTTTCCTAGAAGCCACTGCCCTGCCACTTCACTACCATAGCCACCTCCGCACCATGTTAGCAGTGCCGCTGTAACTACAGGTATTGAGTCTACTCTCCCTCTGGTCATCAAAGTAGTTCATCTTGATCTACTCTACCTGCCCGATTAGTCACGAGCACAGTCAGACATAACTTATTTTTTTCTCCTCCAGCCACTTTTTAATTCACATAAAAAGAATCGTCATATTTGGCAATTCAATGGATATAAAATTGAATGTTGATTTAAGGATTACATTATTTTCAATTCTCATGGAGTTGGCAAAACCATGGTGGGTATGGTGTAAAATTTGTTTGGAGCTGTAAATCCCATCTCTTCTAACATAAAATTGTTATGTCTGCCTCAACTCTTACAAGCTCTTCCTTTTGTTCTTTCATAGATATGGACATAACTGAACATTACAGACAATAGTCTTTCTATAAGCTTTATTAGGATTGAGTGAACTGAGGTGTACGAAGAATTACTAATGAAGAGTTGCTATGGTAAGAGTTATTA
This sequence comes from Pinacopodium congolense, assembly GCA_028565735.1. Taxonomy (NCBI): domain Eukaryota; kingdom Viridiplantae; phylum Streptophyta; class Magnoliopsida; order Malpighiales; family Erythroxylaceae; genus Pinacopodium; species Pinacopodium congolense. Next base: position 9,413 of record JAOXYD010158444.1, on the reverse strand, counting down.
AAACATGGGAAAACATGGGAAAACAAGGGATGTTGATAATATTGTTAATAGCTGTTATAATTGTTTTGCTATTTGTACATAAGAAATTAACTGATTAAGCGGCCATGTCTTATAAGGAGTTCATTTTGTGTATAAACATATTATATTTGTAGTGCACTATTAATGAATAAGAATTGTCTGCTTTGAGCTGTTTTAACATACATAGTGAGAACTGATTTGTTCATATAGAAGCATTTTGATTCAGCTTCGCTACTTCTGCCAAAGTACAAGGAAGTATCGGAGATGTAAATGCTCTGTGGGAAGTAAGATATTCCTTTGATAGACTTGCCATTTTCCAGTGTCAATATGGATTTAAAATGTCGATCAATGGTGTTGACTCAGATAGTTATCATCCAAGGCACTCCATTCTGAGTTCTATTAAAAGGATTTCCATGATCATCATTATTTCCAGCCGCCGTGGCCACGAAAATCCCTTTCTCGACTACTTTCAAAGAGCCAATAGCTAAGAGATCGTTAAAGTAATCATTAGGATCATATCCTATATACAGTAATAATATATGTTGACCCTATTAGAGATTGCTATATCAATGGCTGCAAGCACGTTAATGGTGGAACCATAGTCGTCAAAGCTTGTTATATGAAGAGCTTTGTATGAAACTATATATGCAGGAGGAGCTACACCTCTGGCCTTACTTAAAGCATAGCCAAAATAACATGTGCCTTGCACATAATTTCTGGAAGCTATTGAAGATGTAGGTGTACCATGTCCATTGATATCTCTTCTAGAGTTGTAATTTACCTTGAGGCGAATTGGGACTTACAGGTAATTATTGGGAACAAGAGTAAGAATTGGTTTTTAGTTTTGTAAGTTTAATGTTTATGTTCTAAATTAGCGTGAATTCATTGTCCAAAAGAACAAAGAGTGCCATTTCTGTTAAAAACTCAATAGTTTTGATTTATTGTTTTTTTAACATTGAAGTGACATCATTTATTGGTATATTATGTGATTCTTACGTGTCATTTTTATTAAGCCATGTCACACTTTTGTTAATGGAAACAAACGGAAGTATCAGATTAGTTTCAATCGCAAAACTATAGGACTTGAATGGAAAATTATAAAGCTATAGAACTTAATTGAAAAAATGACTAAAGATCAAGGATTAAGAACATGGTTATCCCTATGCCATCTCTTATATTAGTAATTACTACAATAAGTTATATGAAAACTTCACAAGGTTGTCCAAGAAAAGGACGAAGTTGAGGCTACCTTCTTTGGTCTTATCAAGACTACAAATTATTCAAGGAGTGGGAAATGGTGAAGGAGTTTTGTTAATCTATTAGTTGAGCTAGAGGCTAATATGAAAGGCCTAAAAAGAACACTAAAGGATTAAAAACTTCAAAAGTTCCTATTATTATTATAAGATCATCTTTTGTAAATTAAAACTACATTAATCTCATAAGTTTTACCCTTATAAGCTTCAATCCATATAAAACAGTTGCCTTCGAAATTTTAACTTTGAAAATCTTGACATCACTAATGTACCTATGGAACTTGAACCAACATAGTTTCAAGAGGACTTGAACCTCTCAACATGGATAAGCCTAAGGTCACTAGTCCTCTAAAAGAAAATTTTATAGGACTATAGTTTCTTTGTCTTCCTTTTTCTTCTTAGTTATGAGAGAGCAATGTATGTACTTCTCCCTTAATTTACAAGTTTGGATATTTTACTCCTTGTGGACTTTTAATAATATATGTGTGGTTTCCACTTTTCCCTTGATTATTATATTACAATCTTGTTTATGCCAATGATTTGTAACTATTTTTATGAATTTTGAAAATATTTTAAACATATCATTTCCCTTATTAACTTGACGTTGCTAAAACACGTAATTTATTTTTTCTTAGGTCATTTTTAGAGAATTAATATTTTTCTGTATTTTATCCAAATTTATGAACATATCATAATGGATTTTAACCTATAATTTTTTCTTTAAAATTAAAGGTTAAAAGCTACTTTATTTGGTTTTACAACCATTCCCTAAAATACATTGTTTTAAGCTTACAAGCCTATAATAATGATTTTGCATTATGATTTTTACTAACTCTAAAAATAGGCCACCTGTAAGGTCTTTGGAATCAAGGAGTTAAAGGATGCTTCTCTTGGACTTGTAACCTTTGATCTATAGGGGTTTTCACAGTGAAATTAAAGGGTTAAGAAGACTTTACTTAGATGTGTGGCTTTTGGCTTGCAAGGTTTTCATTGTGAAACTGGGAAGTTAAAGGAGACCTCACATAGAATTATAACCTTTGGATTACATGGTTCTTACTGTGACATAGGTATATGAAGGAGATTTCACTTGGACATGCAAAATTTGACTTATAGGATTCTTATTGTGAAAACAAGGAGGTGAAAGAGGCTTCTCATGGACTTATTTCAATTAGCTTGTATAGTGGGTTTTAACTAGCAAGATTTCGCTTTAAAACCAAGAAGTTTAAGGCAACTTTATCTACTTCTACATCCTTTCCCCAAAATACATGGTTTTGAGCTCATAATCATGTTGTAATGGTTCTATGTTTTGATTTTTCCCATTGTAAATATAGATTTGGGGCCTTTGACCTGCACAATTTGTTTTGAAACTAAAGATTTAAAGGATGCTTTTTCTAGAACCTAAATAGACTCACTACCATACCTGTTAGTCTTTGTACTTCTTTCACATTTTTTTATGATTCCATATGTAAAATAGCCTTAATTTTTATGGTTTTACTTATACCCTTTATGAGTGATTGTGAATTTGAGGAATGTTCCTACTCTTAGTCTAACGATTTCGTTTTTAGGGTTTAGTTTCATAACACACTTATGTAGTATATTGAAGAATTCTTTTCAGTTAAACACATGATATTGTTCCTCCTTTATCTTTATGATACTATCATTCACATAAGATTTCATATTTCTTTTTAAATTTTTTTGTAAAAGATTAGGTTCACTAGTCTTTTATATATTTGCCCTAAATTTTTTAGGTTAAAAAGTATGGTTTTTAAAAAAACTGATCCCTTTTTTAATGAAAGAATCAATTCTTGACCTTATAATTATGCCTACAGATTGTAGAGTATTAAGACAATCTTTCCTTGTATAATTTGTCAACACATTGATTTAGTGTAATGTAATTCTTGTAGAGATTATGTATGAAGCCTACCTCACCATAACTTGTGTGAGAGAAGTAGATTCCAAAACCTCCATTTTGTTTATGGTATTAGAGGTAAGGGACTAATGTCTTGATCCTTAGCCCATCCTCTGTTGTTGCTTTTTCGTTTCTCAAATTAAAACAATGGCTGAAGTTTCTTTTAAACCTATTCAAACACATATTTCTTCTATTAGTGACAATATAAATTCAACAATATTGCAATCTATCACTAAAAGCATACACAAAACCTCAATATATCACTTCCTATGCTTCCAATCAAACTCAATGGAAGAAATTATTTAAGTTGGTCGTCATTTATCAAAATGCCGTTAAAATGTTTGATTTAGAAAAAAATCTTAATCATGATAATATCTAGCCACCCAGATTTGTGGAGAGAAAAAAAACTGCAGGTGGAGTCAAAACTATTCAAAATCCCAACTACATGACATGGAAGTGCCAAGATAAGTTAATCTTATTATGGCTAAAATAATGCTCTCTACCATGGCTGTGAATCATCTTGTCGATGTTAAAACCACTCATCAGGCACTGGTGAAACTTGAAAGTGTATTCAAACCTCAAAGTGACTTAAGAGTCTTGTCTCTTTGCTATCAACTTGCTTCGCTTTAATAAGGTGCTATAGGTTGCATAGAATATGTGAATCAAAACAAAGTAATTGCCATTCAACTAGTGGCTACAAGTGCCGTAATTTCTGAAAGCGAATTAATGATGCATGTGGTGAATAGTTTAGATGCCAAGTACATTTATGTTGATATTGCGATAAAGGTATAGAAATGCCCATAAGTGTTGATATAGTGATAGGCTTGCTCATTAATAAAGAAAATTCACAACAAATCCAAAATTAACACTTTCAAGTTCACTCAATTAATAGTGCACAGAGACAGTTTAATCAAGGTCATGGACACGAAAGAGGTAGAAATAATCTAGCTTATTGTAATTCTTTTAACCAAGGAAATCACGGTAGAGGTAATCAAGCAAATAATCAAAGTTGTACTAAAGGCATAAAGTGTCAAATATGTGACAAAAAGGGGCATTCAACAATCCCGTGTTGGCAAAGGTTCAATAAGGCCTTTACTACATATTAAACAAATACAATTTCGACAATCATGGGGTCACCACTAGCTATTTTTAATCAGCCACCACCTAATTTCAATCAATTTTTTCTTGAGGTTAATTAACACTCTCACGGGTACAATTTTTCTTGATATGTTGATTTTGGAGCCTTAGTAAACATTACTCCTGATTTGAACAACCTTTCAGCCATGCTACTTATAACGGAGAGAATAAAGTGCAAGTTAGAAATAGTGAGCTTTTATCTATCTTTAATGTTAGCATAGGTTTCATTCCCTCAGCACATGGAAATTTAATTTTAAAAGATGTTCCACATGTTCCTACCATTACCAAAAATTTTCTTAGCTTGTTCAAATTTATTTGTGATAATAAGGTGGCTATGTTTTTTGACCCTCGTGGTTGTCTTATTAAGGATTTGCAGGGCAAGATTCTCCTTAGGGGGATGCTTGAATAAGCGTCATACAAATTAGATTGCCAAGGACTTACCACTCCAACACAATATCCCATATCCCTTCTTGGAGATAGAACTTCCTTACTTAGTTGGCATAATAGGCTCGAGCATCCAAACGAGAAGATTATGAGGAAATTTGTCTCTAGTTTTAACCTTCCATTAGATTCCAATTAAACTTTTCCATTTTGCAATCCTTGTCAACTAGGTAAAAGTCATAGGAATCATTGGCCTAGTTCTCATGAGTCTATGTCTACTCCTTTACAATGATGTCTAGAGTCTTACTCTTATAGCTTCTTTTTATAATAATTACTATTTTGTTCAGTTTTTGGATGATCATACATAATTTATTTGGGTTTCTTTGCTTTCTACTAAAAGCCAGGTCTTTAATGCTTTTTGTCACTTTAACCTCAGGATTGAATGATAGTTTAATTCCAAAATTATGCGTGTCTAAACAGATTTTTTTGGGGGGGGGGGTATGGCTCACTCACTTCTTTCTTCCATAATCTGAGAATAATTCATCAACATCCTTACTACACACATGAGAAAAATGGTGCTCCTGAAAGAAGACACAACGATATTATTTCTAAAGGATTAGCACTCCTTGCTCATGGTTCACTACCTCTTAAATTTTGGAAACATGCATTTGTTTCAACAGTATATTTAATTAATCATACTATCACACAAATTTTGAATTTCAAATCACCTTATCAACAATTGTATAACAAAGTTCCAGATTATAAATTTCTTAAAACCTTTGGATATCTGTGTTTTCCATTTCTTCAATCCTAAAATCATTTAAAATTAGACTTTCATTTAAAATCTTGCCTATTTCTGGGATGTAGTAGTAAAATTAAAGGTTATTAATGCTTTCATTTGGAGTTAGGTATAATGTATATTGCCCAACATATGGTTTTTGATGAATCTACTTTTCCTTTCCCTAAATTTTAGTCTCAACACTCGTGTCCTAGTGTCTCTTCTTCAAGTTTCAATCCCCTTATGGTTCTTCTTGATTCTCTAAGCTCAGACCCACAAACCACAATGCCTCTAACGGTAAATAATGAGTCATCTAATATAAACCAATCATCCCATGTGTCACATAATGCTCCAGCCGAACCTCTCACAGTCACAAATACTAAGACTTTAACCCATCAAATTTCTAATTCCATATACACATCACCTACTAGTCATGAGCCATCCATTGTTTAAACTGATACAAGCAAGCTTCCTGATAGGCCTCATACTCCGTAACTCTCTCATTTGTGCCCTGCTGAAAATTGAATTCACCCCATGGTCACAAGAGCCCAAACAAAGTCACTCAAGATACAAGTCCTACTTAGCACTAAATATCTTATATATAGTGTTGAGCCCACTTCACATGTTTAGGCACTCAAACAAAAAGAATAGAGAGATGCAATGGCTTTAGAAATGGAAGTTCTTCACAATAACAACACTTGGGTATTGGTTCCAAAGCCTACAAATGTAAATCTAATGGGTTGCAAATGGATTTTCAAGATCAAACAAAAGCCTGATGGACAAGTTGAACATTATAAAGCCCATCTTATTACTAAGGGATTTAATTAAAGGCTTGGTATTGATTTCTTTGAACCTTTTTCACTTATTATCAAATCCACTACAATATGATTGGTTTTGTCTAATACAATTTCCAAAAGGTGGTCTACACGACAATTTGATGTCAATAATGCCTTTCTAAATGGTGATCTCCAAGAAAATGTCTATAGGAGCCAACCTTTAGGATTTTAAGATCCACTTCAGCCTCATTATGTATGCTTACCTAAAAAGGCCATCTATGGGCTCAAATGAAGCCCACATCCCCGGTTTCATAAATTAAAAGATTTTCTTCTTATTACAAGCTGTTAGGGGTGCTATTTTGATACTTCTTTATTTGTAAGCCACTATGAAAAATTGTTGACATACATGTTAGTCTATGTTAATGATCTAATTCTTATAGGTAATGATGATCACTTTCTTTCTTAATTTATTGGTCAATTGGATATAGCCTTTTCTCTAAAAGATCTGGGCACTCTCAACTATTTTCTTGGGGTGGAAGTCAAATGACAAGATGGATGTATCTTCTTTAATTAGTTGAAACATGTGCTTGATGTGCTTTCCAAGAAGAATGTGAAAGGTTATAAACCTATGCCAACCTTTCCTGCTTTAGGCTCACAACTTGTTTCCACTAGAGTGAAAATGGATGATCCTATCTTATACAAACAAATTGTTGGAGCTTTACAATATGCGGCTATAACTAGACCTAACATTACATATACGGTAAATTGGGTATTTCAATTTATGCACGCTCCTACTATTAATCATTGGATAGCAGTGAAGTGTATTCTACGCTTTCTTCAAGGTAGCTATCAATATGGTCTTGCCATTCATCCTTCCTCAAGTGTTGAACTTGTAGCTTATTTGATCTATAGGTCTATTGTGCTTACTTTGGTGGGAACTTATTTAGCTAGTCATCTTTTATGGTCTGTTTGAGCACAGAGACTAAATATAAGGGGCTTATTACTGTCAATGCTAAACTTATATGGATTCAAAAACTTCTTCGAGAACTTAATATTTTCTTACCAAGATCTCTAATTCTGTATTATGATAATTTGTTAGACACATATTTAACATCTAACCCGGTGTTCCATAAATGCTCTAAACATATCAGAATTGATTTTCACTTTGTTCATGAAATTCAAAGTGTGGTGATCTTCGAGTAGTTCATCTTCCAACTTGTTACCAGGTTACAGATATCTCTACCAAAGCCTTGCTTGAATGAACCTTTCGTCTCTTTGAACACAAACTGAATCTTGCTTTGACAATTAGTTTGCAGGGGGATGTTAAAGAAAGACTTAATTTTTTCACTAAGGAAAGAATCAATTCTTGTCCCTGTAATTATGCCTAAAGATTGTAGAGTATTAGGATAATCTTTCCTTGTATAATTTATCAGCACACTGATTTAGTGTAATGTAATTCTTATAAAGATTATATATGAAAACTACCTCCCCATAAGTGTAAGAGAAGTAGATTCCAAAAACTGTATTCTCGTTTACCCTTTATACGTGATGAAGGATGTCTTTTCCTTATTTGCTTCATTCATCCTTATCTAATTATATCCCGAGTAAACATCAATAAAGTTTAGTGTTTTGTATCTTAAAGTTGCATTTACTAGCTTGTCTTTCTTTAATAATGGATAACTAACTTTTGAATAAACTTTGTTTAGGTCCATAAAGTCTATGAACATTCTCTATTTATCATTAACCTTACTAACTATCACTATATTGGAGAGTCATTCAAGGTAATCAACCTCCCTGATAAATCTTACATCTAAAAGCTGGCCATTTTTTCCTTATTAACCTGTTATTGTTCAATCATGAAATTTCTCCCTTCCTATTTTATAGACTTAAATAAAGGGTCTACAATTAAGTTATGAGATATAACTTCACGATTAATCCTTAGCATATCCACTATGCTCTATACGGATATGTTTAGATGTTTTTTTTAATAATTATTCCAATATAGTTTTGATAGACTTGGTTATACTTATGCTAGTTTTTAATGTCTTATTGGACATATGATCTCTACTTGTTATTTTTCAAATTTCATTTGGTTATACTTCAGTTCTTTAGTTAGGTCTTTCATATATATCTCTTCTAAATTCATCCAATTTCTAAGTCCTTGATTTCATCTAGTCATAATTTTAATTCTTTCATTAGGTCTTTCACTTCTAACTCTTTTACATTAATCATTTATACACTATTTTTTATCCTTTAAGGTTAGTATATAGAATTGTGTTATACATATGTTGATGTTTCTAGAATTCCATTAGTCTATTTATTATAGGAAATTCATGAGAAGATGACAAGGGAAAGAATTGCCCTTATTGCACTTAATTTTTGTCTTTTTAGTATAGCATTGTAGGCTGATGATTTCTTTACCACTAGAACTTGATCATTATTATGGTCATTTTTTGTGCTTGTGCCTAGTGTCATTAGCAGGAAAATTTTCCCTTTTTATAAATTTGATATTTTCTAAATCCGAGCAGTGGTGTTCCAATAAGATTTAACCTATCAAGTTAAATAACCATATTTCAAAGGTATCCTGAAAAAATTGTCGACGATGCTACATGTATCTGTTAAAATTCTTTTAATAAGGGAAATGCCTATTAAGAGTATCCTTATTAGATTATATTAGCGATCAATTAAACTTCTCATAAGATGATTTCAAGTATATTCCTTTTTTTCGCACCATGTATACTTTGTTTTGCTTAGATAGGGCTCTTTTTACTTCTACTAGGGACTTCTTATTATTACTACTGATGATCATATGGATCACAATTTGAAGAGGTTACTAGTCATTATGTAAATCTCTTATCTGTGACATTTAAGAGACGTTCATGTTGCTTCACTATCTCTTTCTATTCCCTTCCTTCAAGAAGTAATTACGTCTAACTTAACATGCCAAGTTTATCAAAGCTCTCTTTAAATTTCTAGTCTTTCATCTCGTGATCATGATTCTGATGGAAGCAATAATATATAGGGTTAATATTATGAGAAGTCCCTATGATTTTTCAAATTATCACTTTAGTCCTTATAGTTTAAAAACTATCATTTTAGTCCTTATACTTTCTTCTTCTTCTTTTTTCAATCTAGTCCTTTATTAGATTTTGCTGATGTGG
>JAOXYD010158423.1:0-10324 GCA_028565735.1 Pinacopodium congolense | reverse complement strand
TTCCTTATGAACCTCAGCCTGAGCATGATCAAAGAACCATGGAGCAAATTTTAGAATCAATTAGGGAAATTGATCATGCAGAGTCAATTGAGCTAGAAACTAAGAGTGGTAAGTCAACAACAACTTTAGGTGAACTAATTGTTGAACCTATTGATTGTGAGCATCAATTCCAGGTCGTTAAAAAGGCTAAAGTTTTGTTGACTTAAAAGAGGTCGGTCGACTAAATGGATAAATCGGTCGACCGAATAAAAAATCAAAAAGGTCAATCGACTAAAGGTATACCGGTTGATCGAATACATCTGCTGAAGAGAACATCAGCCAATTAAAAGAAGATCGGTTGATTGAACCATTGAACTGGTCGATTGAATAAGCAATTTCAGAAGATCGATCGATCGAATGATGCCTATCAGTAGCTCGAATAAAAATAATACATATTGGTAACTTTGCAATAGGCAGATTTACATCGAATATATTATTAAATGAGAAGAATGTTGGAAGAATGACTATTCAGCCTTGGAAGATTATAAATAGATGTGTTTTTGTTGTTTAGCAATCTAAGAAGTATTGAAAATTTATATACATTATTATTGAGTATTCTTGAGTGTTTACGAGCTTTTGGTGAAGTTGTGGTTGGGTATTTTGTGAGGGCTATTCTTAAGCCATAAAAAGAAGAGGGTTATGGGGTTATTTTTGAGCCTTGAAAAAAAAGAGTGTAAGGTTCTCCTTTAGCCTTAGAAAGGGGAGTGTTGTGAGGTTATTTCTAAACCTTAGAAAAGGGAGAGTGAAAGGTTATCCTAGAGCCTTGAAAAAGGATTGTATTGTGTACTTTGTATTCTTGTTGATTGTAATAATAACAAAATTTTAGCACTAGTGTTGTGAACTGGATGTAGGGCAAGTAGACTGGATGTAAGACAAGTGGACTACTTCGAACCAAAATAAATCGATTGTGTCTCTTCTTCCTTTTCTCTTTTAATTTTATGTATTTAATTTAATTGTTTCATTTATTATTTTTATTTAATTTGTATAATTAAATTATTACTTAACTTTCGTGTTTAATTAAATTTGTTAAAAAGAATTAGATTTAATAATATTGAAAATAATTTTTAAGAATCTAATTCACCCTCCCTTTTATATGTCATATAGGGCCAACAATTGGTATCAGAGCGTAGGTCTCATATTGCTTTAATTCTAATGAATTAGTGAGCAAAGATAAAATGACACTATTTGGTAGAGATACTCATATACCACTCATGTTTAGTGGATAAAATTTTTTGATTTGGAGAAAGAAAATTGAAATGTTCGTAAAGGGTAATAGTTTAGATCTATGGTTGAAAATTTTGCAAAGACATCAAGTCCTTACAAAATTACTAGATGGGAAATTATTACTGAAATTTTAAAACTAATGGGACGAAAAGGATAAAGAGTTAATTTCTTTAAATATTCAAGCTTTGAATATCTTATGTTGTGCTTTAGATAAGAATATTCTTGATAAAGTTTCAATATGTACCACTGCTAATGCTATGTGGTGTATATTAGAATTTTTGTATGAAGGTATTAATCATTCTCAAGATGATTTTGGATCTTATATGCAAGAAGTGAAGATGGAGTCTTCTAAGCAAAAAAATGCTTTCTTATGTTTCATAGATGAAGAGGTACGTACTTCTACAACTTTGTGTAATAATGATTTACGTTCTTGCGCAAATCCCATGATAATGATGATGGATGTGATGGTGAATATTCTTATGAAGAATTTGTAGAATATGTTGAAGAAACCTCAAAATTGTTTGATGGTTGTAAACATCGTTTATAATATACAAAAATTGGTAGAAGAAAATAGTTTGTTAAAGAAACAATTAAAATCAAAACATAATGTTATTCATGACGATCTAGTAAAAGAAAATGCATATCTTAGAATAGAGATAGATTCCCTTAAGGATTTACTTGTTAAATTCACTAAAGGGAATAAAAATAGGAAAACATGTTAAATGGTCAAAAGATTGTAGATGATAGACATGGTTTAGGTTATATGAGTGATAATAGTCCTTCACGTATGACCAAATTTGTTAAAGGTAATAACTTAAAAGAAAAAAAATCGAGGGCATCCATTAAAAATGTTTCTAGACCTTCATCATTTGGCTCCCATCATAGAAATAATCATCATGCATTTTTGTATACATCAAGACCATCATATAGAAAGAATGTGAATGTGCATATACCAAAAAATAGACATCATTTCTTTGGTAATGCACATCATCAAAATGATGCTTATAGGCCTTCTACTTCATATACTCATGATCATATATATGCATCTAGAAATGTATACAACATTTATTGTGTGCCTTCAAATGTGTCTCGTGTAGACCTTAGACAAGATTTTCACTAAAAAAAGAACGTTTATATTTAGTAGTACATATAGAAACAATATAAGACCTCATTTTCCTTCATATGATACATTTAGTAGTTTTAATGGATCCAGACCAAGACATGCTTATAAATTACGTATTCCATTATCTTGTCACTTCTGTGATGGTTTTGTACATGTTCAAAAATTTTGTTATGATCGTTTAAATGTGAATATTTTGTCGAATGGATGAGAAAGATATATAACTAACGATTAAGGAACCAAGATGATATGGATACCAAAAATCCATTATATATTTTTTTTGTAAGTATCTTCAAGACCTAAAAGGAAATCACCAACATTGCTGAACCAAGGATGTAAAAGTTAGTGATAAATTATAAAAAGGGATGTATGCCTTGAAACTATATATTTATGCATTACTTGATTCAATGCAACTTAGATTATAAATTAAGTAATTGAATTCTTGAAAATGAGTTTAATTAATTGTTTGGAGAATTTTTTATGTCTGCATACTGTTGATTATCGATTGATCGTTAGGATTAGTTCGGCTGTCTAAATGTGTTTTTTTAGATATATCAGTCGACTGATATGAGTTGTTTAGTCGATCGAACTATAGAACTTCTGCGTATTGAAAATAAAGTTTTGGTTGAGTTTTCTGTGTTTTTCTTCGATAGCGTATATGATCGATCGACTGAATAATACATATCGGTTGACCTACTTACTATCCATCAACTAATAGGAACAGTTAGGTCGATCGATAGTTTGTTAAGTCACATTTTCAATTTTCAGGTTATGTTTTTCATTTTATCTCTCCTTGGCTTTCATCATAGTTGTTCTTTTTATCTAATTTGTGAGTGTTCTTCCACAAAAATAATTTTTCTTAATCTTGTATGATATTTGTGTTTAGATGTTGAAAGTTTAAAGTTGCTATAGTTTGTTTTAGATATAATTTATCGTATTTATACTTTTGGATTGAACATTCTCAAGTCTTATCATGTCTTGCATTAGAAATCATTTAAGTAATTTCGTCCTCAAAATTCTTACCTAATTAAGCAAATAGGCAGGGGTATTTGTTCCTCATGTTCTCCTTAGTCTCCCATGTAGCCTCCTCTCTCGAGTGGTTCTTCCAAAGGACTTTAATCATGTAAATCTCTCAGTTCCTCAACTATTTGACTTGATGTCCCATAATTTCAACTGGTTCCTCAATATAACTCAAATTACTAGAGATTTCAATCTCCAGTGCTGGTAGCACATGCATAGGATCTGATCGGTATTGACGAAGCATGCTCATATGTATGGATTTAAGCCATCTGAGTTGGTAGTGCTAGTCGGTATGCCAATGGCTCGATCCTCTCCATAATCTCATATGGACGAATGTACCTTGGGCTCAACTTACCCTTTTTACCGAACCTTAGCACTCCTCGCTCAGGTGATACTTTCACCCACTTGATATTCTATATCTTTTCTGTGCTAATCTACATGACTTTTCTGTCGATCTTGTGCTGCCTTAATCTTGCTTCGGATCAATTTCACCTTATCAACTGTGTTCTAGATCAACTCTCGACCCTCAATCATCCTCAGCCCCTCTTTATCCCAATACAGGGGCGGTCGACACTTTCTACCGTACAACACCTCATATGGTGCCATACTAATGCTACTGTGATAGTTACTATTGTAAGCAAATTCGATGAGTAGCACATATTGATCCCAAGATCCCTGAAACTCCAACATGCATGCTCTGAGCATATCCTCTATGGTCAGGATAGTCCTCTCACTCTGTCTATCCATCTGAGGATAAAATGTTGTACTGACGTTGAGCTTAGTACCCTGGCTCTCTGTAGGCTGACACAGAATCTAAAGGTGAATCTGGGATCCCTATCAGACACAATAGACATTGGGACCCCATGAAGTCTAATTACTTCATTTACATATCTTCGGGCCAACTGATCAAGTGTACTACTTTCTCTCACAGGTAGGAAATGGGCCGACCTTGTCAGTCTATCCACAATGACCCAGATAGCATCATGCTGTCTCAGGGTCCTCGGTAAGCCCATGATGAAGTCTATAGTAATCCTCTCCCATTTTCACTCCGGAATAGGCAATGACTGCAGTTTTCCCACAAGAGCATGATACTTAGCATTTATCTGCTATCATGCCAAACACTTAGCTACATATTCTGCCACCTGCTTTTTCAACCTTGGCCACCAAAAATGTTGTTTATACATTATACATCTTGGTAGTACCAGGATGCATGACATAGGCTGCTATGAGAACCTCCTCCAAAATCTCTCGCCTCATATCATTCACATTAGGCACACGTATCCTGTGTCTTATATACAATATGCCATCCCTTAACTCAAAAGTTAAAACTGGGATCTTGCTATAGCTTCTTAATCATCTTCACTAACTCTGGATCTTTGTCCTGAGCCTTACCAATCCTCTCATGTAACACTGGTATGAGCTTCAAAGTAGCCACTAAAGCTTCACTCTGGCTCACATTCAATTCCACATTCAAAGCCCTAAACTGAACCAGACTAGGTAGTCTCGATGCCTGAATCTGAGCGACACAATTATGTGACTTTCTGCTCAAGGCATCTACTACCACATTACCTTTTCTTGGATGGTATTCAATGGTGCAATCATAATCTTTCAGCAGCTCAATCTACCTCCTTTGTCTTAAGTTCAACTCCTTCTGTGTTAATAAATATTTCAGGCTCTTATGATTAATAAAGACCTGAAATGTCTCACCATATAGTTAATGCCTCCATATCTTCAAGGTAAAGACCACTACAGCAAGTTCTAGATCATAGACTGGATAATTAAGTTAATAAGGTCTCAACTGTCTCGAAGCATAAGCAATCACTCTTCCCTGCTGCATTAGAACATAGCCTAGCCCCTGATGTGAGGCATTGTTGTATATTACAAAACCTCTAGATCTCAAAGGAATTTTTGACACTAATGCTATAGTCAACCGGTGTTTCAATTCCTCGAAACTCCTCAGACACTCCTCAGTCTATTTGAAAGGCACATTTTTCTTCAGAAGCTTTGTCAAAGGGGATGCAATTAGCGAGAACCCTTTGACAAACCTTCGATAGTAACCAGCTAATCTAAGGAAACTCTGAATCTCAAATACATTCTTTAGTGCTTCCCATCTCATCACTGCTTCCACCTTCCCCAGATCCACCTGTATACCCTGTCCCGATACTATATGGCATAGAAATATCTCTTGATCAAGCCAAAATTCACATTTGCTGAATTTAGCATAAAGTTGCTTTTTCCTGCATAATCTGTAATACCATCCTCAAATAGTTCGAATGCTCCTCCCGACTTCTCGAATACACCAAAATATCATCAATAAACACAATGAAAAACTGGTCTAAATAAGGCTAGAAAACCTTATTCATTAGGGCCATGAAAGTTGCTGGTGCGTTTGCCAACCCAAATAGCATCACAAGAAACTCAAAGTTCCCATATTGGGTTCTGAATGCACTCTTTGGCACATCAGCTTCAGCAATTTCCACTGATAGTACCTAGATTTCAGATCAAGTTTAGTAAAAACCTGAGCTCTATACAGTTGATCAAGTAGATCTTCTATCCTTAGTAGAGGATACTTATTCTTCACTATTACCCAATTCAGCTATCTATAGTTTATACACAGCCTTAGTGTCCCATCTTTTTTCTTCACAGATAAAACTAGTGCACCCCAAGGAAACATACTCGGTCTGATAAAGCCCTTATCTAGTAACTCTTACAACTGGGCCTTAAGGTCCTTAAGTTCCATTGGTGCCATCCTATATGGAGGGATAGATATAAGAGTAGTACCCAGAGCGAGTTCAATGCTTAACTTCAATGCATTAACCGAAGAAATCAGCCTGGTTGGTACTGCCTGACTAACCCCTCGGAACATTGCTCTAGGCTGACTAGGAGATTCAAGGATCACCTCCTTGGTGTAGCAGTTCAGAATAGCTCGGTGTGCTGTGAGCTAATCCATACCTAGAATAATATCCATCTCCTTCAGTTGGAGCATAATCAGGTCGGACTTTAACTCCACATGATCAATACAAATGACATAACTCTTGCATACCTCACCCACTACTGTGGTACTACCCATTGGCGTACTCACTACTCATCCAGATGACGATGTAGCCCTCTCAAAATGCAGTCCACATGCCAGATGTGGTGTAATAAAAGAATGGGTAGATCTAGGATCTACCAAGGCATATGCTTCAAATTGAAATATGTGCAACATACTTACAATAACATCGGGGGAATCCTGAGCCTCCTGCCTAGTGATGACATATACTCTGGCCTGTGTCCGAGATGAAGTATTGCACCCCTCACCTTTGGCACCTGAGCTCGTAACACCGGCCCTGCCTTGATCTCTGCCTCTTTGTCTAGTTCCATTAATTCTACTCTGTTAGACCATCACCTCTGTGGTTAGTCCTTCTCTACCCCCAGGCGGTGCCTCAGAAATAATAGAGCAATCCCTGATCAGATGGTCGAAAGATCCACACTGCAGGCAAGCCCCTGTCAACTTCCAGCACTCGCCACCGTGATTTTTCCCACAATGCTCATAATTGGGCATTGGTGGTTGCTTGCTAGATGTCTGCCCTAATATCTGCCCTTTACCTCTCTGTCGAGACCCCGACTGCTACTCTGGTACTTACTGAACTTCTTGCTGGGGTCAGTTGGGAAGTCACTGGGCCTCTTACCACTCCTAAACTCTTATCTAGCCTTAGACCGCTCTCACCCAATAGTTGCTTAATCCGGATAGATGCGGCTCTTAGCTCGGTAAAACTATTCAGATTGGTGATAGCCAATCTGATGTGAATCTCCATATTAAGGCCATCTTCAAATCTTTTGTACTTATCCTCTTCTGTAGGAACCAGTGCCATAGCAAAGCAATAAGCGCATTGAACCTCACCTCATACTCTGCCACAGTAAGGCTCCCCTGCTTCAGTTCTAGAAACTCCTTCATTTTATGATCCAGATAGATTTTAGGCATATAGTTGGATTTGAAAGCCTTTAGAAAATCTTCCCA
The DNA here is from genome assembly GCA_028565735.1 of Pinacopodium congolense. NCBI lineage: Eukaryota > Viridiplantae > Streptophyta > Magnoliopsida > Malpighiales > Erythroxylaceae > Pinacopodium > Pinacopodium congolense. The sequence continues at coordinate 2,921 of JAOXYD010158423.1, read as the reverse complement.
TGACAATCTATAGGGTCAGATTGTGCTACATGGTATGGTCTTCCACCACTGGTAAGCGGGACCCTGTAGCAAAGAAATAGAAGTAATCAAACCTCTCATCTGGCTCATAATCCATCTGATTGAATAATCTCTCAATCTTCTCTAACCAGCTTTCAGTTTCTGTTGGGTCTGTGCTTCCGAAGAAGTCTATAGTTCCCCGTTTATAGAGCTTATCATATCTCCTCTCTCTTCTCTCCAGAACTCTTGGAGGTGCCTGATCAAACTGGGGCATAGGAAACTCTCTGTTAGCTTCTATAGACTCTTGGTTAGCTGACTCAGTGACCCTGTCTCTAATGGTTGATGACCTGTGAAACACAACATAACATAAATCACTATATGTGTTTGTGTTGCACACTTTATTTCATGCCTAAACACTTTTATGTTGCCCTAGGAATGCCAAACCATGCTTTGATACCAAAAATGTAGCATCCCACTCTCATAGGACACCTACTCGACATTTTGCTGAATATCTGAGTAAATATCCTACAAGGGTGGTACGTGAGAGCAATTACAGTAGGCATCATGTAACATAATCAAAAGGAACATAGACATTAAACCTCATTTTTCATTAAACTACATTCGATTTATACATCCTTTAATACATCATCATAAACTATACATAAGCAGCAAATAGAACAAAAATATGCTATCTAGACTATTCTAGACTTCAGCTAACTAACCTTTGAGCCATAATAAGTTTGTAAGTATGCAACTCTCACTTTTCTCTACACTGTACTACTTTAGGAGTCGATCTCTGTCTGACCTGAAATATTGAGTAGGGTAAGTTTTCGGAGAAAAACTCAGTGAGTGGCCATCATTGATATGCTCACTCTATCCATACGTAAGCATATAACACAAAACAAATAACATAATCATCATAATTAGAATCATGTTTTCATGTGTTTAGCATATCAAAGTATGATTATTCATGTGAGAAGACAATTACAAATGCATATGGGACTCGATTTTTCTTTTTTTTGTTGTGACTTTATGTCATTTATTGTCCTATATCAGTAGCTGATACTGGGCTCATTCTTCAGGTATTGACCTTAATTCGTAATAGAAAGCGTGTCCACACACATCTGAGCTTGAGGCTCGTTCCAACCACGGGCATAAGCCCCACACCAAACTGCGGTTAGCCTGGTTACCTCAGTCACAACGCCATTAATTTGATCATACATTTAATGAATGCAAAGCAACACATTACAGATCATACTATCAATCAATCCAATAGAATACACATGCTCATCGGACCTAAGTCCGGCATCCAACCCATGGTTGGGAATCACACAATATCAAACAGTTTTGATCAAATCAGCATGGGAGCACATGTAAAACACATATGCAGAATAAAATTATCGGATTAGAGTCTGAAATTTAACATAATTAAGCACGTAGGTCTCAGAGTTCGCATACAAGTCAGTAATCCCAATGTATTCTCGATACCAAACATCCTTGGACACTTAGTGTCTGGAATAGCAGTAGACACACCACCTTATACCTCCACATTATATATATATATAATCAGATCAGTTTTCACAATTTCAAAAATATAAACAAAAATAATTGAATTAAACACAGCATATAGAGTGATTTTGCACTCTAGTTCAACTCACAGAGATCTCCAGATATTCAGTGTCTGACTATTTGGGAGATGTCTAGATTCTGCTCAATGTGCTCTCCTATAATTGCATTACATACACACCTATTATTAGTTTTTCAATTGCATAATGACCAATATGCATGTATGAATATGTCATGAATAATGCATGCTCGATTCATATTCAATCACTCTACTTCACTCATTTCCTAAGTTCACCACGATCGCATGTTAGAAAAATATGCATAACTTTCAATACACTAATCCAAATGACATCCCACTTTCACCATAGTCAATTTAAGATCCATATCTACATCTTTCATGCTTTAAGCTCTTTCTTATTGAGCCTCGAAATTCCTCAAAATCAGGATGTAACATTCTATTCTAGATTTTGGGTTTCACTAAAGTAGTTTTGGTTTATTGACAATAACTTAAGTTATACTCATTCAATCATTTCTTCCATCCATTGCAAGCTAAGATATAGAAATATAAATGTCATATTTAATGCTCATTCAAAATCAGGTTCTAACCATCTTAAAATCAAGCCCGAATACACAGGTTCTAGAACTATGATTTTTATTGGGAAGTTTAAACAAAATAGCCATAAATTTAGTTTCACTCATCCAATGAATGCGATTATTTCACCAATGTTTCATTAAGACATTACTCTACAATTCTCAAGTTTTGACCAACTCCGAATACTGGCTCTAAGTACTTCAAAACCAAGACACAATTATATTTTATTTAGAAATTGTTTCTTTATTTGAAACATAAGTTTCTTGATAAAAAATTATTATCTTAATTAAATTTGAAAAATGTTTTCAATTGTTAATTAAGAAAAAATTTTAAATTTATTCGAAATTTTTTTCTAATTTATTCGAAATTTTTTTCTAATTTATTAAGAATTAGTTTTCTAATTTATTAAGAAAATCTCTAAATAAATTATATAAAGGACTTTCTTAATTAAATTTAAATGATTTTATTTAATTATCAAAGTAATTTTCTTTTAAAGTTAGAAAATGTTTTTTAATTAAGAAATGTTTTCTAATGAGAATAGAAAAAGATTTTTCTAATAAGATTAGACATTGTTTTTTTTTCTAATTAGATTAGAAAATAAGATTTCTAATGAGATTAGAATGTTTTATTTATTTAATTTGTAAAAAAAGTTTTTCTAATTTAAAATAAGTAAGAAGAAAAATTTATTGAAAATTGTTTTCAATTAAATTTATTAAAAGAGTCAAGAAAATTGGAAATGGTTTTTAATTGAATTTGAAAAATTGTT
>JAOXYD010158412.1:0-10324 GCA_028565735.1 Pinacopodium congolense | reverse complement strand
ATTGTGTTAAACCTTAAGATGACTAGGGTTACTATTTTGCAGCCTAAGAACTATCTCTAACACATTTCTCAGCCTCCACGACATATGACTGGGGAACACTCACAATTTATCACCTTTAAGAGTAAGGACAAGGGATTCGCCACTTTTGGGGATAATGCTAAAGGTAAGGTAATTGGCATTAGAAAAGTAAGTAAAGATAATTGTCATTTAATCGATAATGTTTTACTTTTTGAAGGCTTAAACCATAAATTATTGAGTGTCAATCAATTATGTGATAAGAACTACAAGATTAGTTTCGTAGGATATGAGTTTGTTGTCTCTAAGATAGATAACGATAGTATTGTGTTCTTAGCAAAAAGGGAAGGGAATATTTGCATTGTTGACCTATATTATGTTACTAATCTCGAAGATAAATGTTTAATTTCCTTGACTGAATGCGCTTGGACTTGGCACCAATGACTTGTACATGCAAGTATGGATCTTCTTTTAAAGCTCAATTTGAAACAACTTGTTAGAGGACTTCCAACTATAAAATACGAAAAAAAATAAAATTTGTAGAGCATGTCAAATTTGAAAATAAGTAAGAAACTCTTTTCAAAGTAAGAAATCGATAACATCTTGTAGATCCCTTGAACTACTTCATATGGATTTATTTGGTCCTACTATAGTAGCTAGCTTAGGAGGAAAATCAAATGCATTTTTTCTTGTTGATGATTTCAATCGTTTTACTTAGGTTTTATTCTTAAATTCGAAAGATGAATTTTTTAAAATCTTTTGTTAGTTTTACAAAGAAAATTCTAAATTAAAATTCCTTATCTATTGCATCCATTAGAAGTGATCATGGTAAAGAATTTGAAAATGATATGTTTGAATGTTCTTTTGACGATAATGGTATTACACATAATTTTTCTACACTTAGGATACCTCAACAAAATGATGTAATAGAGAGGAAAAATATATTTTTACAAGAAATGGCACGAACTATGATAAATTAATATGATTTGCCAAAATATTTTTGGATCGAAACCGTTGCATTTGCATGTCACGTCATTAATAGGGTTAACATGAGACATAAATTAGACAAAACATCTTATGAGCTTTTGAATGGTAAGAAACCAAGAATTAGTCATTTCAAAGTTTTTGGTTGCAAATGCTACATTTTGAATAGTTTGGGAAAATTCGATTCTAAAAAAAATGAAGACATATTCTTAGGATATTCTTTATCTAGTAAATCATATAGAGTTTACAACAAGAACTCTCATGTCATTAAAGTTTCTATGCATGTTGTTTTTTATGAAAATAATCCTTTCAAAAGAAAGAAAGTACTTGAGCTTGATGATGCAGATTTGTCCAAGGGATTAGAAAACCTTTCACTTGAAGACAAGGGAAAAACATCACCAATTTTTGAACCAAGTATAGAAGGAGGACACAAAAAGCTACTAAGAGATTGGAAATACAAGAAAGATCATCCCATCAATAAAATTATAGGTGATAGTCACCAAAGGGTAACCACTAGATCTCAATTCAATTTATCTCATATTGCTTTCATTTCAAAGATTGAACCTAAAACAATAGAAGAAGCTCTAGACAATGAGAATTGGATTTTAGCAATGAATGAGGAATTTGAACAATTTAAACGAAACAAAGTTTGGATCTTAGTACCTAGACCTGTAGATCATTCTATAATAGGTACTAAATGGGTTTTTAAGAATAAATTAGTTGAACAAGGTAACATCGTAAAAACAAAGCAAGACTAGTGGCTAAAGGGTATAACCAAGAAGAAGGAATAGATTATGATGAAACATTTACCCCGTAACTAGATTAGAGGCTATTAGACTACTTCTTACATTTGCATCTCACATGGGATTTAAACTATTTCAAATGGATGTCAAAAGTGCGTTTTTAAATGACCTTGTTCAAGAAGACGTGTATGTTGAACAACCCCCCAGTTTTGAATGTCATGATGTATCTGAACATGTCTTTAAACTTTATAAAGCATTATATGGTTTAAAACAAGCACCTAGAATTTGGTATGATAGATTAAGTGCCTTTTTTCTTGACAATGGTTTTGAAAAAGGAAAAGTAGACACCACCTTGTTCATTAAGAAAGATCAAAATGCTTTATTAATTGTTCAAATATATATTGATGATATTATTTTTGGTGCTCCTGATGAATGTTTATATAAAGAATTTGCTAATTTATGAGTAGGGAGTTCAAGATGAACATGATGGGAGAATTAAATTTTTTTCTCATACTTCAAATTAAGCAATTAAAGGATGGAATCTTAATAAATCAATCAAAGTATACATAGGAACCCCTTAACGAAACTCTTAGGTACTCCCATGAGCACATCCACCAAATTAAGTAAAGATGAAGATGGAAAAGCCGTAGATCAAAAACTATATCGAGGTATGATAGGTAGTTTGCTATATTTAACTACTAGTTGTCTTAACATTATGTTTAGTGTTTATTTGTGTGCACGTTTTCAATCTTCTCTAAAAGAATCAAATTTACTAGTTGTTAAACATATTTCGTACTATTTAAGTGGAACATTACATTTGAGACTTTGGTATCCTAAAAATGATTGTTTGGCATTAATTAGGTATTTTGATGCTGATTATACAGGTAGTTTACTAGGTAGAAAAGGTACATCTTGTGCATTTCATTTCTTAGGAAGTGCATTAGTTTCATGGTTTTATCGAAAACAAAATTTTGTTGCATTATCTACGGTAGTATTCGAATATGTGGCTACCGGTAGTTGTTGTACTCAAGTCTTATGGCTTAAACAACAACTTAAAGACTATGATTTGCATCTTCTTAGATCCAATTCAATGTGATAACATAAGCACCATTTGTTTGACTAAGAATCCCATCCAACACTCTAAGACTAAACATATTGAAATTCTTTATCATTTTATTCGCAATCAGGGAAAAATGGAGATATTAAACTTGAGTTTGTCAATAAATTGCATCTATTGGCAGATTTTTTACTAAACCTTTTTTAGAGGTTAAATTGATATAGTTTTAATGGTCAATCTGTTGAATTATGACCCCCTAATTCAATGTTTAATTGTTTAATTAATGTCTTATTATGTTTGATTTGTAGAATAGAGCTTAATGATGAAGATTAGGCAAAACCATTAAGAAAACCTCTTTATTCTGCCCCTTAATAGCCCCTTGAGACGGTGCCATTATCTGATGAATAGGGGGCCGTTGAAGGGTCTAGCATTCGACCTATAACAGCACCCTAAGAGGGTGCCGTTATTGGATGGTAGTGTGTCGTTGTACATAGAGTCAACAATTTCAGCTCCAAATCTTAAAGATTTCAAACCTGGCTTGATCCTAATTAATTCCATTGTATGCTAGCACATGTGGGAGATCCAGGTTGTCTGTAAAGAGCTAAGAAAATATTGGAAACATGCAGAGAGTTAGGGGAATTCAGATCAAACTAGTTAGAGAAGCTCTTGCTTCTCTCTTCATTTTCTCTTTGATAATTTAACCTTCAAACACTTAAATTTCGAGTTTCTGATTGTATTTTGAAGTTTTGTTTGTTAGACAAGGAAGCTAAGACATATATCTGAGTTTCTAAATCATTATAGGGGGTTTTCTAACTCAGATTATTACGCATGTTATCTTGCTTTTCAGATTAAATCAAAATATAAGTTCTTAGGTCTATATCCTTGTAGATTCTTTGATTTTCTTGCTAGATCTCATGGATTCAGAGCTGTGGTGATGTTCAGATCAAGTCAAGGAGTACAAGACTTGTCCAGAAGGGTTCTAAACATGTTTTGTAACTTCTAAACTATTTTATTCAGCGCATATTTGTAGATCTTTTTAAAGTATGTGGTTTAAGCTGCATATCTTTTATGTTTTGATTCAAATGAGTGGCTAATCGATTCAATTGCTATGGATTGATGTTTTGATGATTTAAAAGACTTTATATGCATGTTTAAATGTCTATATTTTGCTTACTGAAGATCTGAAAGTACCAATTTTAATCTAGCCACTTAAGATTACGATTTAAGATAGTTTAACCCTGAAAAATCATCTTAAATTGTTTTAAAAATCAATAAGCAACATAAATTAATCCTTACATGACCAAACCTGGATTTTTTTGTGAAAATTGGATTCCTGGATTCAATTTTCCAGAACTCACCTTCTTGAAATTAATGTCCATTAACTTAATTTTAAAGCGTAACCAAACTTTAAACAAGATTAAATGTAGAAAAAGCAAAGTCTTAACCATAGCTTTGTTTTAAGCCTTTTTGCAATTTTTAATAAATTTCTCTAAATTTTTCCTAAATAATTGTAATCCTATCAACCTGGTAATTAAGTAACTTATTCCCTGTGTGTTTGACACTTGGAGTATGAAATATTACTCCACTTTATTACTTTGACGATAGGTGCACTTGCCTTAAAAATCCATTAGTTTTAAAAAACAAATCATTTGAAAATCACCTGTCATTTTAAAGTCACCTAACCAATGCAACATAATCCCTTTAGTATAATTTCGTAAATTTAGCTAAATTTACCTCTTAAATTGATGTTTTTAGATAATTATGAGCCATTTCCTTACTCTTGATTATAAGTGATCTTTTTGGGACAAGAATTCGACTTTAAAATACTCATTCTATTACTTGTAATAAATATACTTGTCAGTTATTTGATTTTAACTTTGTTTTTAGAAAATGGTAATTAACTTGGTTAATTTAATCTTAATAGAAATCAACATAATAAGTTTTTGGCATCGTTATCTGGGATCCAAAATAATTTGATTGTTAATAAATTTTGTTGACAAATCATTCTAAAATTATTTATATTGTTTATATTGCTTGTTTGTTTTCCTTTTTAAGTGTGTTTTTTATTCGTTTTATTTTATTTAGTAATTGTTTTTATCTTTATTTTTTTAATCTTCTATGCAAACTTGTGGCCATAAATCTAAAATGCTTAAATTTGATCCTGAACTTGAAAAAACCATCCGTAGGCAAAAGAAATAATCAAAAACCAACTCACCCTTAAGTAAAATTATTTTAGATTCAAATCATTTAAAATGGAGCATCAAAAGAAATTAGTGACTAGACCTCATGAGAAAAATAGAGGACCTACAGTGATGGAATTGACCTTAGGAAATAGAAATCGTCCTATGGCTAGCATTGTTAGACTTACTATAGAATTTGATGATTTTAAGGTCCCTCATACCGTTCTTTCAATAATTAGATCTTCCTACTTTGGAGGTTCATCTTTAAAAGACCCCAATGATCATTCGCAAAGTTTTATAGGTGTTTGTGGTCATTTCAAAAGTCAAGGTGTATTTGAATATGTAATCAAGCTTAAGTTGTTTCATTTTTCTCTAAGGGACAGAGCTAAAGCTTAGTTGAATACTTTTCAACCTTATTCTATTACAACACGGAATGATCTAATGAACCTGTTCTTCACTAAATTCTTTCTACCAACAAAAATGGCAAAGCTAAAAAATCAAATTTATTTCTTTTCCCAATATGAAAATGAGAGTCCACATGAAGCTTGGGAAAAATATAAGGAAAAGATTACAAAGTTTCCAAATCATGGGTTTAATACTTATGATCAAGTTGATATCTTTTATACTAGACTTATTCCCTCTACTATGAGTATGATTGTTGCAACAATAGAAAGCAATCTAATAAGAAAAACTTGAGATGAAACTTTTAGATTAATTAAAGAAATGGCAACTAATAACTTCCAATATAATTCTAAGGGTAATATGAGAAATCCATTAGGAGTTCATGGTATAAATTTCTTAGAACCCTTTTACAGAAACCATTGCCCAAATGTCTAACTATGCAAAATTTTTGAAAGATGTATTGTCAAAGAAGAGAAAATTGGAGGATTAAAACGCTGTAATATTAAATGAAGAATGTCCTGCAATCGTTCTAAAGAAGTTACCCCCTAAGCTCAAGGACCCTAGTCGTTCTACAATTCCTTGTGTAATGAGTGACTTACAGATAGATAGCGCATTGATTGACCTAGGAGCAAGTATAAATCTAATGCCCTTATCTATATTTAAGAAGTTGGGGTTGGAAGAGCCGAAAGCTACAAGTGTCTTATTACAATTGGCAGATAGATCTATCACATATCCACGAGGAATTTATGAAATTTTTTTGGATAAAGTGGATAAGTTTAAATATCATGTGGATTTTCTGGTGTTAGATAATGAAGAAGATTGCAAGGTGCCTATTATTATTGGACGACTATTTATGGATACAGCCAGGGTGCTTAATAATGTTCATGTTAGTAAGTTAATTATGAGAGTCCAGGACGGAGATAGAATGTATTGTGTTTCATGTAATGCAACACCCATTGGATCATGATTTTTTTAATTTTATAGGGGTTAAGCATATTGAGATTGACCCTTTGGTTAAATTATGTGTTGATCCTTTATAAAAAGTGTCATAGGTGCATGCCTTTTAGGCTATGCAATGCCCCTGTAACTTTCAGAGGTGTATGATGGCCATATTTCCTGATATGATAAAATCTTGCATTGGGGTGTTTATAAATAATTTTTCTATTTTTGGAAAATTATTTTAATCTTGTTTGTAAAATATAGATAAAGTGCTTAAAAATTGCAAAGAGAAAAATTTGGTGTTGAATTTTAAAGTGTCTTGAATCTTAGAGTAGTAAAAAATATCGTAGGTCATGTTGGCTTCTATCATAGATTTATCAAAGACTTTTCACAGATAACTAAACCCCTTACTAATCTTTTGACCAAGGATGCAGTGATTAAGTTTGGTCTTTACATTTTGAATTGATGTGTGATGCAAGTGATTTCTCCAATGCTGTAATGTTAGGGTAAAGGAAGAACAAAATTTTTCATCCAATCTATTATGCGAGTAGAACTCTCAATGAAGCTTAAAATAACTATACAAAAACTAAAAAGGAAATGTTGGTTGTTGTCTTTACTTATGATAAATTCCAATCTTACTTAGTTTTATCAAAGGTGATAGTATACACTAATCATGCAGTGTTGAAATATTTGATAAATAAACCAAATGCCAGCCGAGATTTATCAAATAAGTCCTTTTATTACAAGATTTTCATATTTAGATGAAAGACAAGAAGGGTTCTAAGAACTTTATTACCAATCTTTCAAGACTAAATGAAGAAGCAATGGAAAAAGGCAAAAATCATAAGATTCAAGAAATGTTTCTAGAGGAACATTTGTTAGCAGTGAAAGATAATAAGCCATAAGTGAAAGATAATAAGCCATAGTATACTGATTTTGTTAATTATTTAACTAGTAAAATTATTCGTTATCATTTATCATTCCATCAAAGAAAGAATTTCCTCTCATATGTTAAAAGATATCTACAGTATGATTTGTTTTTATACAAGATTTGTGGAGATAGATTTATTAGAAAATATGTTCATTATTTAGAATTGTCTTCTATCACATAGCATTACCATTCCAAGGAAGAAGGAGGACACTTTGGCCCAAATAGAACGACTCTTAAAGTTTTAGAATAAGTTTTCTATTGGCCTACTTTGTTTAAGGATGCATTTGAATTCGTTAAGTCTTGTGAACAATGTCAGAGAACATGAAACATTTCTAGGAGACACGAAATGCCTTTAAGTAACATTATAGTCTGGGAAGTATTTGATGTGTAGGGCATTGATTTTATGGGTCTATTCCCTAAATCATATCACAACCAATATATTTTAGTTATAGTTGATTATGTAAATAAATAGATAGAAGGAGTGGTGAAGTTTTTAAAGAATATTATTTTTACAAAGTTTAGTACACCTCAAGCAATCATAAGGATGGAGGCTCACAGTTCTATAATAAGCAATTTGATAACCTCTTATCAAAGTATGGTGCAACCTATAAAGTTTCCACTCTTTATCATCCTCAAAAAAGCTGCCAAGTCAAAATTTCAAATAGAGAAATCAAAAGAATTCTAGAAAAAATGTGAATGCATAAAGGAAAGACTAGTTTTTTAAATTAGATAATGCATTATGGGCTTATAAAACCACTTATAAGACACCCATTGGTATGTATCCTTTTCTCCTCATTTGTGGAAAATCATGTTATTTACTAGTGAATTACATCATAGAGCATTTTGGCCTATTCAGTTTTTAAATTTCGACTCAAGAAAAAGTGGTGAGCAAAGACTTTTACAATTAAATGAGTTGGGTGAATTTTGTTTCCATACTGATGAAAATGCTTAACTGTACAAGCAAAAAATTAAGAAATTTCATGAAAAGAAGATTATTAAGTCAGATATTAAAATTGGTGATAAGGTGTTAGTATATAATGCCAGATTAAAACTCTTTCCTAGAAAGTTAAAGTTAAGAGGGTTTGGCCCTTATGATGTTATTCAAGCCTATCATTATAGAGCTTTTGAGGTTACTAACGTCAAATCCACCTTTAAAGACAATGGACATCAAGTTAAGCCTTATTCCCTTAGATCAGTTAAGGAAGTTGCTTATACTGTTACTCTTTTCAATTCACCCTGATCTAGTCCATACTTTTCTTAGCTTTTAATAGTTCATTTTGTTTTTGGTTGTTTATTTTGTTTTGTATTTTTGGTGTCTTTAATTAGTGTGTTTTATTTTTGCTTTTTTTTCTTTCCCTTATCTTAATGATCCATGTTGTTTTTTTCCTGATATCTGTTTTGGGAGCTTGTCTTTAGTTATTATGCTTATTGCTTTCACTTGTTCGTTATTCTTTTTTAGCTATGATTTCAATGGTGATTCCTTTCCAATGGCACCAACTTCATTTTCTTATCATTTCGAGTGATTTCTTTCCTTTTTCCCTCAACTTTGCATTTTGTTATTATTTTCTCCACAATGAGGATAATGTTGTGTTTAAGTGTGGGGGAGGGGTAGAACATTCCACATTGATGCTTAACTTATCCTAAAGTGTCTCATTTTATCATATTTTTCAACATATTCTATAATTTGTGGAAATTTTTTTCAATTTTAATGAAATTTTTGACATTTTCCCCTTGTTTTTCATTTATTATGGCCCTTTTAAATGTTATAGGGTTGATTAAAAATGTTAAAGATCAAATGGTTTTAAATTACTTCATATTTTGGATGATGATATCTTTTGATCATTATGAGTTCCATGTTCAAAATGCATAGTTTTTAAGAAATATGTGCTTTTTTAAAAATATCATATCATCTTTCTATAATTTAAAAAGAAGAAATTAAAAATTAAAAAATCAAAAATCAAAAATAAAATAAAATTAAAATTATAGAAAAACAATTAATAAGTGAGTTAATTCACTCTCCTGTATTTGAACCAATTGGTTAAAGTTTATGAGTGGTGTTAATAGCCAGCTGATGTAAGGTGATTTGATTGATGGAATGGGGATGCTCATGATAAAATTTTTATCTTCATGTAATAAGATTACTTGACCTCTCAACCAAGCTTTAAAAACTCACATTTTTGCTTTATAGTTTTGTTTTAATGAATAGGATGTTTAATATATTTCTTTAGCACTATTCATTTTACATGTGGAATGGAAGTGTGATTAGGTTTGAATTTAATGAAAAATGGAGTGATTTAAGATTATTTGTGACTTAGTATATGTAATTGGCTATATACCATGTTTTAGGAAAATAATGTTTGAGAACCCAAGGAAATTGGTCTATTGATTGTGTTTATTGAGTTGGACAAGTTTTCCGATACTTATAGACCATGTTAAACTTCATGATTTAATGATTTTATAAAGGAAAAACAAAGTTTAAGTGTGGGGAATTATTAGGCCTTGATTTTAATGTATTTTAATATGAATTTAATCCAATTTTAAGCTACATCGCTCCCAATTTGTTGCTAAGTTATTTAATTATGTTTATAAATGTTTAACATTGCAGATGGAAACTAAAACTTGAAGAAAATCCAAAATTATTCAGAAAAAATTCTAAAATTTTCACTAAAATGATGACCTCAGTTAGCCCGCCATTGTGCTTTCCAGACCACTGTTTTACTCTAAAAGTAGAGGACTTAAAGAGCAAATTCATAGGTCGTTGTATTACACCTTTTAAGCTCCATTTAGGTACCAACTGACAAGTTTTTAGCTGGATCTTCAATCTTATTAGTTACAACTGGTACAAGTTGGTTCCCGCTTATAGCAGACATATAAATGGAGGTCTAGAAGCTAGAAAGAACTTGCTTTTTAGTTTCAAATTCAGATTCTCTCAAAATTTATGGCTCCTAAATAATGTTCTTTACCTTTTTTTATTTTCTTTGCAAATTTAAGTTGTTTTATGGACTGTAAAGCCTTAATCACGTGTTCTATACCAGCAGGCATGTTTTTAGCTTCATTTGGTGAATTATAAACT
>JAOXYD010158401.1:0-10324 GCA_028565735.1 Pinacopodium congolense | reverse complement strand
TTATCAGGGTAAAGTGCTCTCCCTACAGTTTCAGAAACCGGCAGGTTTCAATTACCAGAGTGGAATGTACATCTTCAGCCTTACAAATAATATTCTAAAAAATATTCTCTTTAGAATATAATTGTTACACAAAAGTTCTTGCTACCCAGAAAGATGTGAGATAGAACTTATAATAATAATTGAAAATTCCATCTTTTTATGTAACTAAGGGTTAAATCTAATAGACTTTTTGTTCTTTTGTGTTAAGGAATGTTGAAGAATTTTTAGAGCGATAATTTATTTTTAAAAAGGAAAAATTGAGTATAGGAAAGTCAAATTTTGAATATGTAAAATGTTCTAGAAGAAAAGCATTTAAATATACTGGGCGTGGAAACATGCAGTAGCTGAAAAGACTAACCTAGAGATGGTGACTAGGATTTTTACTAGTGTTAGGACTATTATTGAATTTATATACATGTTTTTAATTGCTTCCTAGTTAATTAAGGGAATTATTATGGACTTTATGGGACCATTTTTTAGTTGGGTTTAGGAATATATTAGGGTTTATTTTCATGATAGTCATCACTTTTTACATCTTTTCCAATTTATGAGTAATTTGCCTCTCTTCCTTTCTCCCTTTTATCCATATGTGTCCAATAGTTCTTAGTAGCCGAATTATTCTTCTTGGATGAAGGGAGATGAAACCTTATAACTTGGTTTTGATGCAATTTGATTTGTTTATATAATTATTAAGCTTTCTTCTTTTTTATATTTATGATGTTTTGTTTAACTACTAGGGTTACCAATTAGTTAGTTAATTGTTATAATCTAAAGTTAGATTAGATATTGGATTTGGAATTGTTCAATCCTTCTAATTAAAGTGGAAATTAGGATTTAAAAAATTTTTTAATCAAGAATTGTCAAATTTTAGGAAAAAAATTTAACTAGATTGAATATAACTACTTATTCTTATGTTGGTTTCTCTAGTTTTTAATGCTATTATTTAGTTGAATCTTAGATCGTATCTAAGATTATTAAATAGCTAGGGTTACTTGGATCAAGTGTTGAAGATTAGCTCATCATAAGGAAAGCCAAGAATTAATTTTTTCACAATGAATATTTGAATAGCAAATTAATAATCTTATTATACCAATGTTTAATTGAAGTGTAATGGTGGATGTGAACTAAGACTAAGATTTGTCTAATTGATTTGCTTTCAAGTTAATTATTTAAGTTTTTATTAATTATTAAATTGATTACTCTTGTTGGTAAGGTTGTCGCAAGTAACCAAATAATAAATACCTAATCTAATCTAATTATGTAGTAGGGTAAGTCATGGCCGATTCTATAGAGAATATGTTAGTATGTTTAGCTATTCTTAATGTTTCGCAAAAGAAAAAAAAAACTAAACCCCTAGTTTTATGAAATTAAAGCTAAACAGAAACTATAACAATCGAAAGTAATGCAAATAAATAAGAATGCAAAATAACAAGAAATAGATAACAAAACTAAGAAAACGGGAAGAGGATTATCAAGACTTTAGGAATTACAATTAATCATTGAATACATGAAGATTGTGTTATGCCTAAGACATTAATTTATAGACACAAACAAGCTCTCACAGTCTCTGTTCCTCCAATTTTAGGTAAATCTAACAAAGTCTTAAAATACTCTTAATTACGTGCAAACTAGATTAAGATTTTTAGATTTAATGGCATAGTAGCATTAAAAATTAAGGAATAGGTAACTTAGGCCATAATTTTGCAAGTTCGAATCATGTAACTTAAAGAATCAAAACCTAGGCTAAGTTGATTAAGTTTTACATACAAAATCAATTAACCTATTGCTACTTGTGGAATTTGCTAATGACAATTACAAATAAAAAGTTCAAACCTAGCAATCAAACTAGTAATTATAAATAAGGCAATCAATCGTATATATATCCCTCAATTCTTAGCATTTAATTAGAGTTTCAACTCAAACCTAGCATAAAACACAATACCCATTCAAAATTCAATTCACATCATAGTTATAATCCATTCATCCGTTAAATATCTTCTAACCTGAGGAAAAATAACTAAGCATAATGAAATTAACCTAAACAAAAATTAAAATGCAGAAGCTCAGAAAAAAAAACAAGATAAATAATGTTGAAATTAAAGGTTCAACTTTAAACTAACAATATCCACAAGGTTTAGCAAGTATTTAAACAAATCCAAATGAAATAACAAAAAATTAAATAAAAAATAAAAAGATAGTAGCACAAACATAAAGAAATAAAGTATTCAATAAAACATAATTAATAAACGTATACTTAAAATAAGAGACGAAGGAAAGTAAATAAATCCATAAACCTAGCTGCCCATGTGGAAGCTAAAAAACTCTTGAAAATGTGTTGTTTTAATCCTTATATAATCCCCTAATTAGGGTTAAGATGATTTAGAAGTAAATGTTCATGTTTTCCCTTTAATTTGGAATGAAACAATGTTTTCTATACGCTTAACAACACTTAACAGTGTCTTTAATGACACCATATGTCACCTACCATTAATCTCCCTACGTTCGACTATCAACAACAGTTTTTGGACTATTAATGACATTGTTGATACCCAATGTTGATAGTCCAAAATTTGAGTCCTTTGCTAATTCTTCTCTAAATCTCTTTCAAACTTGGTTTTAACTTGTAATGTGTCTCTTTAGCTCAAAACCTGCATTATAAATGATAATGAACATAATTTAGGCATAGTAGCATCAAAATAAGAGTGGAATCACATTAAATCGCATATAATAATTCAAAAAATGCACCTTTATCACTTACATTAATTATTAGTTTTTCATTTATTCAAACTCCCTGTAGTTCACTGCTTTACATAGGTAAAGAGAAATGGCATTATAACTCTTTATGAAAACGATCCCTACTCCTTATACTACATTCATTTTTTTTTTTATAGGAGATAGGCTTTTTATTTTGGGTATAGGCGATAATACTACTAAAATTTTGGAGCTATTTTTATAGAGCTCTTGATTGTCTATATTTGTTACCAGATCAATGAAGGAAATTAACTTATCGTTTGAATCAAGACTAAGAAAACTATAAAGAAATTAAGGTAAGAGACTAGATAGAAAAGATAACATCTCAATTTGACTTATGAAAAAGAAGATTAGACAATGATAAAAATAAAACTTTGAAAGAGCTTCTAGCCTTGGATTTAAACCAATAATTGCGTTGCATCACTTTACTTAATTTTAATGCTAATACTACTTTTAAATATAAATCTAAATTGTTACATCTCTGACCATTTTTTCATTGTTCGGTAAGTGAAGATCCTCACAAACATCTTAAGGAGTTCCATATAGTGTGAATGGATATAAAACTTAATAGAGTCACTGAGGAACAAACTAAGCTTAAGGCTTTCCTATTTACATTGAAAGATGATACTCAATACTGGTTATACTACTTACTAGTTGGGAGTATAACTACTTGATATCAGATAAAGAGGTTATTTTTTTGAAAAATTTTCCCTATATCTAAAGCTCCTAGCATCATAAAGGAAATATGTGGAATAAGACAACATAGTGGTGAAAAATTACATGAATATTGGGAGCATTTTAAAAAGTTGTGTGCAAATTGTCATCATCACCAAATTAGTAATGAGTTTCTCATATAATACTTTTATAATAAATTTCTACCATTTTGATAGAAACGTGATAGATATAGAAAGTAGGAGACCGTTAGCTAATAAAACCCCTAAAACAGTCCAAAATCTCATAGTAAATATGACATCTAATTAACGACAATTTGAGGCTAGATCAAATTAACCATATAGATGAGTTAATAAGGTAAATGTTTCATCTCTTGAAAAAATGAATAGACGATTTAAATTCTCTTATTTATCACTTCATTGTAGGAAAGATGGAGACAATGAAAGCATGTAGAATTTGTTCAATGGTAGGGCATTCCACTAATGCATGCCTAACTCTACATGAGGAGCTTTACGAGTAAGAAGATATGGTAGGTGGATTTCCAAGTTAACAGCAAAGAAACGATAACTTGTACTTAAATACGTACAATCTAGGCTGGAGGGACTACCCAAACCTTCATTGTAGCATTGCATTAATGAATCAATCTCCATATAATATCTAATCGTACAAAAATCATATCCTCCTAGACAATAATTGGCACAAAATTCTAACTTAGTACGTCTTTTTAGGACATTGTTAAAACCTTAGATCATGTTTGGTATCATTGTGATTTCTTGTTTTTCTAAACATAGAAACTGAAAAAAAAACACTAATATAGTATAGAAACAAAAAAAATAGCACAGAAACTTAAAAAAATACACAAAACCAATAAAAAAACATAAAAACCAAAATTAACAACAATACCAAACATCCTCTTAGTTTTTGGTATCCATTTGATTTTAATTTTCTGTTTTTGTTTTCAAAAATATAAAAACCAAAGAAGAAAATCTGTTTATTGTTTTTTGATTTTTTTAAATTAAAAAATCAAAATAGGAATAAAGAAACAAAAAAAACTATATTTTCCACATTTTAAAAACAAATTTTCAAAAAATAATTTTCTACATTAACTAATTGATATAATTTATTGAATAATACATTTTCTTAAGGTGTATAAAAATGTCTTGGTTTAAGAATTTGAATTTATTTTATATTTGGTTGTCACCACTAAATTAATTTTTTATCATGAATTTTAACTAATTAGGTTTGTATTTTTATTTTTTAATTACAAATCTCATCCAAGTATATTTATGCTTTTAAATAAAAATAGAAACTAAAAATATGAAATAAAAATAAAAAATCATAAGAAAAGAATAAAAGCGATGCCAAACGATACCTTAGCTACTAATAATGTGAAATTCTAATAAGAAACTAAAGCTAGCATCTAAAACAAAGCACAAATTTTAAACAGATTAATATCCCAGATTATGGTGAACCCTGAGGAGAATGCAAGTGCCATTTTCTTAAAAAGTGGTAAAGAGTTGTAGCTGTCAAAGAAAGATACCCTTACATGTAAACAAGAGTAGGATGGACATAAGGAAGTCATAGAGAACAAACTTTTAAAGACTAGTGAATCAATAGATAAGTTTGATGCGATATATAAATATAAACCTATCTTGCCTTCTCCTGAAGTGTTTGTAGAAAAATGAAATTATGGGAGGAATATAGATTT
Organism: Pinacopodium congolense; assembly: GCA_028565735.1. Lineage (NCBI taxonomy): Eukaryota > Viridiplantae > Streptophyta > Magnoliopsida > Malpighiales > Erythroxylaceae > Pinacopodium > Pinacopodium congolense. The sequence goes on along the minus strand of JAOXYD010158401.1, from coordinate 5,154 downwards.
GTTTGAGATTTTTTGAAAATGTGAGTTAAGCATTCCTCTTTTTGAAGCTACTAATAAAATGCCTAGATATGCTAAATTTTTAAAAAGATCTGTGCATATTAATGAAAAAAAACTCAAGAGATATGAGAAAAAGAGTGGGGGAGAATGTACCTACAATTATTTAAAAGAATATACCTGAGAAATGTAAAGACCTAGTTATGTTTTCTATCTTATGCACTATAGGTAACACAAGGATCTAAAAAGTAATTGATTAATGTTCTGCCCTATTCCATTTATTCTTCTTTGAATTTAGATCCTTTATAGAAAGTTAGTATGGTTATTTAGTTGGCTAGTAGATCTAACATGTATCTTAATGGGATTATTATTGATGTACTTAGTCAAATAGATAATAAATCGATTTTCTTTCTATTTTTATGCACTTGATATGTAGAATAGTTATTAAAATAGTCCCTATTTTTAATAATTAAATTATTCTTAAAAATAACTAAATGAAAATAAATGTGCATAATGATACATTGTTTATGGAATTTGAAGGGGATATCATTAATTTTAATATTTATGATATTATGAATAACTTGATGATAATAAGTTTGTTTATTTTGTTAATATGATTAAGTCTACGAGTTTGATAGTAAGGATTAATTAGAAGTTGTCTTTTAAGAGCTTATAGAGGATAAAAATAATGAACTTAAATTGAATGCCAATGTGTAGGAGAAAATTGAATAAGTTGAATGAGTCTTTGAAACTGAAATCGATAGGTGATGCGTCCTATGTAGAGCTTCCAAGGCCAAATGAACAACTTTTACCTTATGTTTTATAGGCACTTGTACTTGAATTAAAGCCACTTTTAAGTCACTTGAAAAGGAGATCTCTTATCCATGATCATTTCGAGTAAGCTAGATAAGTTACAAGAAGAAAAATAAGTGTAGATTTTGGAGATGCATTTGATAATAATTGAATGCATAATTGTGTACATCAAATAAATTAGCATATCAACATGCATGCGTTGAATTTTCATTACATGGAGCAAAGCCATTATGGCAACTATAAAGAAGGTTTAACCCACCTATGATGGATGAAGTTAAAAAGGATATCCTCAAGCTTCTTCAAGCTGGAGTAATTTACCCTGTTTTGAATATTGAGTAGGTCAATCCAATATAAGTGGCATCAAAGAAGACTAGAATAGCCATTACAAAAACTAAAATGATTAGTTAGTACCTACCTAAATTCAAAGTGGGTGAAGAGTTTATATTGATTATAAGAATCTAAATATTATAACTTGCAAGGTTCATTTTCCATTATCTTTTGTTGATCAAATGCTTGAAATATTAGCAATTCGGTCATATTACCATTCCTTAATGTTTTTTTTTCAAATTATTTCTAGATTGTCGTTGCTTTAAAGAATAAAAAGAAACCTCTTTCACGTGTCATTTTGGAACATTTGCATATAGGCATATGACATTTGGAGCTTATAATGAACTTTCAAATTTTCAAAGGTATAGGAAGCATCTTCTTTGATTATCTTAAACATATTATATCATGTGTGATTTCGATATTTTTTTCAAAGAATTATTTGAGAGATTGTTTGCATAACCTTACATTAGTGCTTTAAAAATACATTGAAACTAACCTTGTATTGAATTTTGAAAATTTTCACTTTATGATTGAAAAAAGTATAGTTTTAGGACATGTTATTTCAAATAGGGGAGTAGAGGTAGATGAAGTAAAACTTGATATTATTCATTACCTTGATTATGTAAGTTTTTACAGGAATTCTATTAAGGATTTCTCATGAATTACATAACCATTGTGTATGTTGGTATAAAAAGATGCAGTTTTTAATTTTGATAAGAATTGTAAACAGCATTTGATATACTTAAATAGTTGTTAATATCAATTCCTATTATCTAATACTTGATTGGAGTCTCTCTTTCGAGCTTATATATGATATAAGTGACCATACAATGGGAGTTATTTTAGAACAAAGGGTTGGAAAGGAGTCGCATGCAATATATTATAAATCTACGATGTTGAATGAAGTGTAAAAAAATTACTTAACCATTCAAAAAATGCTCCTAGTTATTGCATTTGCTTTAAAAAAGTTTTGATTTTATTTACAAAGTACTACATTTATTATATTTTTTGACCGTGCATCTCTTTTTTTTTTACGGTTAAAAAGAATTAAATTATTGAAAGGAAGTTATATCAACTTCAATACATGAAGCTAAAAGCATTCAAAATGTAGGATAAGAGGTCATAACCTAGAGGACTTCAATAGGTAACAAACTACAAATGTAATCGAGTAACAAAAACTATTAGAGGATTAAGAAACTAAAGTGGCAAAAATCTTGCTCTAATTAAGTTTCCAGGCAAATAAGAGGTGAGGTGATAACTTTAGGTTTGTTAATTTTATCATTAGCACTTCTCTTTCTCAGCTTATTTGACTATGTTGGACCATCCTTAGACTGGATAGTGATAGGAATTTAATGACTTTAGTTTAGTCCATAGATGGTTGGACTAGATACAATTAAAAAAAAGAGATGAACCCTCCTTTCATTCTCCCTACCACTTAGCCTGCAAGTTCTGTCTCAGATGTTATTACTCTTAACTTTATCTAGTGTATTCAATCCAAAAAGGAGACTGTAAGCCCTATGGCACCTAAGAGGGGGTGAATTGGGTGTTTAAAAATTTCTTGTAGAATTAAAACACTTTAAACACCTTAGGCCAATTCAAACAATATGAAATCTTTATCCAAAATTCAACTTATATGGAATGTCAATTCTTAAGCTAATATCAATCAAATTCAAGAAATAATAAAGCAAACACAAATGCAAAAATATAAAAGAGATAGGGAAGAGAAAGAACACAAGGATTTATATAGGTTCGTTTACCCCAAAGATAGACTACGTCCTCTCTCTAACTACTTATTGGAAATTCACTAACTAACAATAATGGTTAAAGGCCAAGAGGAACCTTTACAACAATCTTGATTTAAGGCTAAGAGAAACCTTTGTACAATCTTGATTTAAGGTCAAGAGGAACCTTTACAACAATCTTGATTCAAGGTCAAGAGGAATCTTTACCAATCTTGTTCTAGGTCAAGAGTAACCTATCAATCTTGATTTTAACAGAGAAGGTTAAGAGTAACCATTACAACAATATTTTTATGGTAAATAGGAGCCTTTCCAAAATAATAAAAGTTTACAATATTTGTCTTACAAGGATAGCCCCTAATCTAAACTCCCTTGAGGTTTAAACCAAGCTTATATCGTTTATGACAACTTTTTATCAAAATCAACACAAGTTAAGGGTTCAAATGCAACATATGCAATATGGAATGTAAATGCATAATTAAGGCATAATCCACTCTAATTCAGAATCAGTTATTAATGCAATTTAAATCTTGATTTCTACAGGCAAAGAATAACCTAACAACTCTATTTTAAATGGCAAAGAGTAGCCAATAACACAACAACAATTAATCCAAAGTCAATCCCTCAAATTATGTAACTAAGCACACCTTCTATGGTGCTTCACTAATGCTCATACAATAAATTAAATTCTGAAAATTATAGAGGAAAACCAAGATTATACCAAGCAACCTAACACTTCAATATATCATAAATAATTTAATTCAATAAGAAAAAAATGTGATTATTACATACAAATTTCAGATTAAATATCTAGACACAAAATCCATAAAAATATGCAGTCTTAAAGTTCCAGCCTATAAACACACGAATTTCATCACCCAAATGATGCAAATTAAATGCAAAAACCTACTTTAACATCAATATATATATTAACAATAAATCTTAATAGCAAACACAATTTTAGCTCATCAAACAGATGATCTAGATTAAGAGAAAATTTAGAATGTTCAAACTTGGACAACTTTGAGCAACCTGCAAAGATTAAGCTTAAAAAAACAATATAATCACTCAAAAATTGAAACAAAAATACTAGAATACTCCTAGGACCTTAATTAAACTGAAAAAAAATAATTTTGCACACATAAAAATGATTTTAAACACAAAATCAAAATGAAAAATAAGCTACAGTAAAAACTTGACAGTTTTGGGTAGCTTGTGTTCTTTGAACTCAAACACACAATTTGCGTTTTTAAAATTGAAGTAAAAGATCCTACGTACTTTTAAGACTTTAAGAAAAAAGTTTATGATAATTTTGAATCATTAAAACAGGTTTTTCTTGCTCAAAATTAAAGAACACAAACGTTTAGAAAAATTCGACCAAAACAGAGACAGTTTTAGTATGTTGATCTTTGAAAACTTGAAACAAAAGAAATAATGAATCAAAAAATCAAATAAAAGCTTTATGAGATTCTTCTATATCTAAACTAACTGAAAACATAGATTTTGCTATACAATAAATGAATTTAAAATAGCAAAATTGTGATTGAAAGAAAGTTGTACAGAAAACTAAGAAGGCTTTGAATGTATAGGGATTTGATCTTTGTAATGATGTTTTCAAGGCATCCAAACCTGTTAAAAGGGTTTAGGAATGATATATATAGTGTTAGAAGAAGTTTGGAGTCGTTAGAAATAAGAAATAGCTATTAGAATGAGAAATAAAGACAAAAAATCGAAAGAGGAAACTAACCGTTAGAGTCTAGACATTCAACGGCACCCTCTGGCTTTATCAATGGCGCCGTTAACAGATGAACAACCCATTGTTAAAGGCTTTTGGAAATAGGAGTACAACTGCACCCTTTGGAGCCTGCTGTTTAAGGATGAATAGCCCGCCGTTTTATGTTCAGAAAGTATGAAAAATACTCTAAACTAACTTCAAAACTTTCCAAAAAAATTCCTAAAAATAATTAACACTTCAAGCAAGTTTTAAAACATAATTCAAGACTGTTTAAATCATCAAAATATTTCAATCAATTTAAAACATAAGAATTGCCTTGATTATGAAAACTTTTCATTTTAACGAACTTTAAATCCTTTTTAATCAATTCTTAAATCATAGATAAACTGAAATTCATTCCATAAAGATGTTCAAATAAATTCAGACATACATAAACAACTTTACGCAACAATTCAATCAACTTAAACATATCAAACACATTAAAACAATTCATGTTGCATAAACACATCAATGATTAGCCTATATGTCACCTAATTCAATTCCTAA
>JAOXYD010158390.1:0-10325 GCA_028565735.1 Pinacopodium congolense | reverse complement strand
TAGGACGGCTTTCAAAACGCCTATAGATACAATAACATATTGACTTGTGTATGGCAAGGCTTGCCATTTACCATTGGAATTGGAGCAAATGGCCTATTAGGTAACTAGAAAGTTAAATATGGAGTGGAAGCTAGCAGGTGAAAAGAGATTTCTACAACTTGATGGATTGGAGGAGCTAAGGTATGATGCATATGAAAAATGTCAAGTTGAATAAGGAAAGATCAAAGACGTGTCATGCTGCTCACGTCAAGAAGAAGGAATTCAAGAGTGGGAACTTGGTGCTTTTGCTCAATTCAAGACTTTCGTTATTTCTTAGAAAGCTCAAGTCAAGATGGAGTGGACCCTTCAAGGTTATCTAAGTGCTTCCCCATGGAGCTTTGGAGTTGAAGAATGATAAGGGTGAAGCATTCAAGGTTAATGGGAATAGGTGCATGCTATACTTTGGAGGGCTATTATCATAAAAGAGGCAAGTAGTTTCTTTTCTTTCACTCACTCTTACATGATTGCCTATGGAATGGTCAAGCTAATGACCTTATCGTATGTTTGTTTCTAGTTTGCTTTTTTTTAAAAAATTTTTGTGCTTGATTTGGTTTTGGTTTTGAGTGATTTGTAGTTTGTTTCCCTTTTAATATTTTTATAATTAGGTGACTTGATGATTCCTTAAAGGTTTGTTGTTCATCATAGCTTGATGGAGGACCAAAGAAAGCAATTTTTTTGTTATGGAATAGAGGAAGGAACGCGCTACCTCTATTGCCCCACCACTATGAGCCTTTCTTACCTTTAATATCTTATGTTGTTTGGTGTTTATGTGCTTAGTATTTAATTGTGTTGGTTGTTGATTTTTGGGTGTTTCCCGTCCCACATTGAGGACAATGTGTTGTTGAAGTGTGGGGAGGTAGTCTTTGCATTTGTGTTTGCATTTTGTTATTTAGGATGCATGTTTTAGGCATATTAGGTTGTTGTATGTAAGCAATGGAACCACACTTGAATCATTGGGATGAATGTGGTGCCATGAGATTCTATCATGCTAGAAGAAATGAGATTAAATGTATATTTGAACTTGGATTAGGCTACTTGAGTAGAAAGTGAACCATGTGGAGCAATGAAAGTAGTTGGTTGTATAAGCTTACTTAGAACTTGATACTTGACTAATAAGGGAGTGTATAGAAGCATAATAGATTTTTTCCCACCTTAACCTTAACCTTAACCCTATAACAACCTAAAATAAAGTATTTTTGATCTATTTTTAGCATGTAATCAATGTAAGGGAGAATTGGTGTATTGATAAGCCTATGATATTGTGGTTTCCTATAAGAAGTTTGAGCTAAACACTAACCATAAAACACTTCAGAGAAATGAGTGAAGATTGACTGATGGTTTCATACATTAAGTTCGCTTATGTACACTAATGAAAAGTAGTCATGATATATGTAGTAGCTTGAAATTTGAGTTAGCCAAATTTTGATGGAATATATGCTTTGATCTTTGTGAAAGTGAAGTGATAAAATTGAATGGTTGCATTTGATTTGCTTAAGGACAATCAAAGTATTAAATATGGGGAAGTTGATAGTTGTGCATTAGTATAGGTTTTTCTAAGTGTTTGGCATGTGTTTCTTATATAATAGGTTGATATTATTATGTTTTAAGGCTTATTTTAAGTATTTTTATTTAGAATGATTTTCATAATTGTTTCCTTGATGTTTGGTATTAGTTTGGGGTAAGTCTTAATCATTTTGATGTTTTTATTTATGTTTTATGTTTTAATGTTTAATTGTTGATTTTGGGTTAGAATTAAATCTTATTGGTATATTTATTTATTGTGTAAGATGAATTGGAGTTGGAAATAAAAGTTTGGAGAAAGTTAGAATGAAAAAGAAAAAAAAGGAAAAAGCAAGCAAAAATCGGTTAAGAGAAGAAGGACGGAAGCATGGCCAAAAGAAGCTTACATAACCAAGAAATTTGTGTAAATGGAGGCAACCACTATAAAGGTCCATGAATAGTGCTCGTTCGAGATTTCAGATGCCAGGTAATGTTTCCTAGGTGAGAGCCTTCTTAAGCTTTGGCCAAGTCTTTGATCGAGTCTTCTAGCTTTGACCAAGTCAAAGCATAAAACAACTTGGCCTTGTTGCTTCGCCCGAGTCTAAGACCAAGTCTTACTTTGACCAAGAATGTAACTCCACCAAGAGCTTTATAGGACTTAACATTAAAAGGATACCTTACAACAACATAGCATTAAAAATAAATTGTAACCCTAAGCAGCTCAAAACCAACATATATTCAACAGCCAAAAACCAAAAAAGAGGGGAGACTAGCATGAATAGGCAACCATTAAGTGAAGAGAGATTCGGCAGTTACCATTTTTGGAGTCCAACAACATACATTCGGTAGCCACCTTCCTCACCAGATAAGACAAAAGCTTCAAGTTCAAGTTTTTGGATTCAAATCATCAAGAGCTCCCTCAACACCCAGTTTCCAGATTTTTCACATACAAAAAGGGAAGATAACCTTCATTATTATTTATTTTATTTTTTGTTTTCCCCAATATGTTTTGTATTTTGGAGAATATGGACATAATTAAACTTATTTTAGGATTTGTTGTTTGAACTATTTGTGACCCCTTGTGCGTTGATTTAATGTTACGAATATTTGTGTTATCTATTAAGCTTAAACCCTACATCAAATCGAGAGAGTGAGTTGGGTAATCAGTGTTAAATGTACAATGAGAGTTGGCATTTAATAGACTTATAGAAAACAAGTTATTAATTTTTTAGGAAAAGATTTCAATATATTGATATACTGCCTATAGGATATTTTCATATCTAGTTGAATGCTTAGGAAAGACTTTGCATATCGAGAGATCCCAAAGTTAGCTTTAATTTATTTAACTAGTGACATTTAGTTACACCTTGAGAGAGGGTTTCTAAAATATTAGGAAATATTGGGTCAAATAGAAATTGAATCAAACAAACAAGTAGGGAACAAATAAGGATAACGAGAAGTCCTAAACTTTAATCTAGATTTTTTCAAGTTTTGATTAACAGTTTTGGCGTTGGTTGCGTTACTTGCTTTCATTTTATTTTGTTTTCGTTCTATCTATCTTTTTAAATTTGCTTGAATCTATTTCTTAATCAAAGCACGACCAGAATTAAGTGATGCCTAAGTAAAATTCTTATGGGATTGATATCAACTTTTTACTACAAGTTACCTATATACTTGAGGTTTTAAGTATTAAACAAGTTATTGTTTTTGTAATTAATTAAGGGCTTTAGTTCTCTCTATTTTAGTTTATTAAGATCCTTAAACATGAATTCTCCTGTTGTCTTTGTTTCTTGGTTTGCCTCTAAATATTCTTTTTTCTCTAAGAGATCGTGATTAGGCGTCTCCTTTTTTTCTCCCTTAATTAAACAAGCTTCCAATGGGTCTTGTGTGATTGTTTCCTATAAAACATTAGAACTTTCAGTATCAATCACATATGAAATAAAAATTTTATCATCTTTTCCTACATGATGTTTCATGTGTTAGAGATCTTCGAAATAATTTCTTTATCTTCGACCCTAAGTGTTAACTTTTCATTATACACATTTATCAAAGATTTAACTGAGCTAAGAAAGGTCTACCTGGGATCAAAGGGATCTCTACCTCTTTATCCATGTCCAGAATCACAAAATCAACTAGGAGATGAACTTATCAACTTTGATCAAAACCTCCTCAATTATTCCTTTGGGATATTTTATGGAACTTTTAGCTTATTGGATGTTCATCCTAGTTAGTTTTGGTTTACCAAGTTTTAACTTACTAAATAAGTGATATGACATGAAATTTATGCTAGCACCTAAATTTGCTAGTGCCTTATCAAAACATAAACTACCAATAATGCAAAGGATAGTGAACCTCCCTAGATTCTTTAGTTTTTATAGTATCTTTTTTTGTAAGATGACTTAACACTCTTATTTCAATTACACCATAGATAAATCCTCTAGCTTCTTCTCACTTGAAGGGAGATCCCTAAAGAGCTTGGCGTACTTTAGCATCTATATGTTAACATATAGTTTCTTAAGAAGCTTTAGAAACTTACTGAATTGCTTTTCTTGATTATCATTTTGTAGTCGACTTAGATATGGGATTGGTGGTTTGTATACCTTTCACTATTTACTTAATCCTTTTCCTCCCTATTCTTACCTTCTTTTGTCTCCTTTTTAGCTAAAACTTCCCCTTTTTCTTTTTCCTCTTTGCTCTTAATTAACTCTCTTAAACTCCTTAGTGTGCTAGACTCCATTTGTGCTTTTATTCTGGGTATGTATTTGATAGGGGGATCTTTAGTTATAGTAATGAATTTTGCTACTAATCCATGCTGGGTATACTCGAAGATTATCAGTATCCTCATCATATTGTTGTTGAACTTTTTCTCACAAAGTCGAATTTCTCTGCTTGCTCCTCAACGTTATATGCTTGATAATCTTGGCTTAGATATCTTCCCCCCTGTTTGCTAGTTTTTACTACACTGCATGGATACAAGTCATAACTTATAGTATAATAGATATCAATCCTATAAAGATTGAATATAGTCACCTATAATCTAGATCGCATTTTTTTGAAGGTAAACCAAAATTATATAAACTGAAAACTTAAACTAATTTAACAAATTTAATGAATTAAACGGCAAAAAAAGAGAAAAATAAAGAAGATACTTAATAATAGAGACTGAGAGGTTATTCTATCCTTATTTATCCTCCCTCTACCTTATTGATTAAATTATTTTTAATCCTAAACATCCAATGGTTTTATTATCCTCTCTCGATATCTAATAAATTAATCCCAATTAAGTTAATCATAAGTTCAATTGCAACCTACTAGTTCACAACACCACTCCTAATAACACAATTGGATTTGAAGCAATCCTAAGGACAATTAATAATTAATTAAGATCTCTCTTTGATAATTTTAGGCCCATTAGCTCTACAAATCACATTATGCATCCCAACTCAAATAAATTAAAATAATCTCTCAATTCAAAGTGATTATAGGTTCAACAATTAATACAATTAAATATACATTAAATCAATATGGTAAAAGTTGGATAAACAAATCAAGAACAATTCATAAACAAGAATTAATGATCTATAATCATGTTTAAACAACCACTATTCATATTAAACATCAAAAGGGAAGAAAAAGAAAGATAAACTAATGAAGATGAAGAAGGCCCTCTTGTTGGAAAATCTAGACAATTTTTCTAGAATCTTGATTTCTCCTTTTTTATCTTTGGTTTCTTAATTTTTTTTCTCCTTCAAAACCTTTTTTTTAATCTTAGATGTTCCTTAGGCATAGAATGGTGGCTGTTAGGGTTTTTTCATGTCTTCTTGGTCTAAAAATATCATAGAACCCGACTTGAGCACATTATTTCCACGTTATCCCGCCACATTAGCTTTTATAACTTTCAACTCTGCTTGTCCTTTTTGCTATAACTTCTTCTACAAACCTTAAATGATTATGAAGTTTTATATGTAGGTTTTTAACATGAGGTTATTACACACTATAGAATTTCATAAAAATTTGAGCTCAATAAGTACACCTAATGCATCACCAAAGTCATCAGTACCAAAATTAGTGTTTGTTTGAGCTTCTTTTATTCTTCTCTTAATGAATTCTTAATGTCTTGACATATGACTCTGAAAACTATTGTGGAACTTCTTCACATGATGTTCTAAGCTTCAAATTGATCCCATATCTATTCTAGCTCTATAATTACCTAAAAATTTTCACCAAATTTCTGCACAACATGAACAATCATCCATAACAATTTAAGTACATGTTATTCAAGAATTACTCAATTGAGCAACCAAATCACATGGAATCTTTGATAAAACCTATGAATCATGTTTAGAAGATGTATAATTAAGGTATCATCAAATAGCCCACCATTAAACTGTTGCTTGTCCTTAAGTAATGGACTAAGCATCTACTCAAAACAAACTTGATCAATAGTTGAAAGTTAATTAAGTAAAAACAAATATCAATCAATGTTTTTAATTTGACTCACATATCACAATTCTCTCATGAAAAAAACATTTTTACCACAAACATTCACATTATTATTAAATATTTAACCTTTAACGTACAATGCCAAGCATCTAACTAGCTTCATGTGGAACATCATGCCAACTTGTTGAAGGAGATAGCAATAAACATAAAGCATTTGGAACAAATTTTTAGGGTGGTACCATGCCTTTTGATGTGAGGGCAAACATTTTGTCAAGAATGTTCCTCAGTTACTCAACTCAAATACCCTTTTTGGCTTGTTTGCAATGTCATCTAGTCTTTTGACATGAAGGTGAACATTGTGTCATGAATACCCCCTGCTACTCAGCTAGCTCACAATTGAAAATGGCTACTAGCTCTACTTATGAACTTTAAAAATTTAACAATATAAAGGCAGTAGAGTGAATGCTTTTTTTTTTTCACTTTATTTAGGCATATACAAACTTGTCATTCATTAAATTAAAAACTATTCCAAATTCACATGACCATCCATAAGCAACAATATTAAAAACTTGATATTATACACCGAAGCCACACGAAACACAAGCAATCACTTAAAAGAAATAAAAAAATTTTGGTTTAGAAATCATTCAAGAATTGCTTAATGTTCACACAATCAAAAACATAAATTGAATTAAAATACCACAATTAAAAATAAATTCCTAATTTCCACCATTCAAAGATAAGATATTCAAGTCATTCCTAATAGACTCACTATATTCAAGTGTGTGAATAAATGAAACAAATATGTTCATGTTCATCTTCCTCCCCACACTTAAACCTAAATTATCCTTAATTTGGAGGATGGAAAAAAATCATGCATTAAGTGTAAAAGAGGAAAGGAGAACAAAACTCCACTGAAAATTGATGTCAACTTATAGGCATGGCTTGAGAGAGTTTATTCCATTCCGTATGACCTAAGGACTTTAGAGAAAGAAGATATAAGCTTGATCTATCCACTAAACCTAAAATTAACATGATAAAACACCAAGTTCGTATTTGAATTATTGATAACAAGATACCCTAAAAAAAGTAAAAACTAACCTAAATATTGAAAGACAACACAGAAACAATCACACGAACTTAACAAAATCCTAATTTATAACATAACATGCTAATTTAAGGTTTCTAGCTTGATCATACTAAGTTGTGGCTTTAAGAAAAAAGAGAAAGGAAAAAGATTACTTTATTTTCTTTTAGTTGAAATTCTCTAAGATATAATCTTCCATGAGGCTCTTTAGCCTTGAATGTCCTTCCTTTAGAGGTTTCTAATATGAGAGTCCCATGCTTCTAAACTTATTCAACTTTAAATATTTTTTCCATCGACTCTTAAGTTTACTCAGACTCAATTTGAAACATGCTCTAATCGTCCTAATTCTTGTCTTAACACCATCTCTTCATCTCTTCATGCTCTAAAGTCAAGGTTTCAAGAATACTAATGGGTAGTTTTTTTTTTCGTTAACTAAGAAAGCATGCCCCATGTGTGGAAGTAAGGATTGTCACTTGAGAATGGGTGGTTTGACTAAGGAGATTAAAATAGGAGCATTTGTTCTTCCTAAAGGTTCTTGTTGAAAATTCTTACTCAACCACTCCTCCTTCTTACTTCCTTAGTCATCTTTTAGATCTACCTCTTCCTTACATTTCATCTCTTTTTCCTTTAAATACTTAGCAGTCATATCTATCTTCATGCAAGCACTACTCTCCTTAGTATCCTTGACTATCTTGCTGATGCCAAATTTAAATCCCTCATAGCCAATCGTAAGGACTAGCTTTCCTTCATATACATCCACCAATGCACTTCCGGCATTCATGGATGATAAATCAATAATCAATGGATAGTTTCTATCTTCCTTAAAATCTAACACCACATATTCTACCAAAATGATGAATTTATCAACTTTGACTGGAACATCCTCCACTACACCAACTGGCTTCTTATTGTTTTGTCCACCAAATAAATGAGCATAGAAGTTGGCTTCATGTCATCTAGTCCCAATTTCCTGAATATAGACAAAGATATCAAGTTAATACTTACTCTTAAATCACATAAATATTTAGAAAATTCCTAGTTAGTATAATGAAACTCCCAGGATCTTGTAACTTGGATGGCATATGGCAAGTGATAAGATTGAAATTTATTAAATTTTCATATGTTTTTTAATGTTATTTCAATCTTATTTATTGTTTGAATACTCAATTTGTGTTATATTGTTTTTAATGACAGGTTTATTGCCTTAGCATAAATTTTAGGTCAAAGCATGGAGAATTTAAACCAATTTGACAAAAGCCAAAGATTATATTAATTTGAAAAAAAAGAAAGAAATCAGTTTAAACTCGCCATTTTGCCATTAAACAAAATTTACCATCTTTTACAATAGATCATGAATTCCATCTATCATCTTTTGCATTAGAGATTCCCCAGTTGTTGCATATATTATACCTCTTGTCTATGACATAACTCGATTATAAAACATTTGTATTATACATTCCCTTGGCAAATTATGGTGAGGGTAGACCCTTTGTAGCGCCTTAAATCTTTCGCATGCCTCATACAAAGACTCACCTTCTCTTTGTTGAAAATTTATTATTTCCTTTATGATTATGGTGGTCTTTGTCAAAGGAAAATACTTGGCTAAAAAGGCCCATACTAGATGATCCCATGTAGTAATGTTTTGATAGGGATGCATTTTATGGTATTTCTACATGTGTTTTGATAAGGATGAATTTTATAGTATTTATATATATGTTAAAATGCCATTTCATCCCTATTTTGTTATTTAAATGATTAATTTGTGCTCCTTTTACGTTTATATGTAGATTTGACCTTAAGGCACAGATACAAGTTGAAAGGGCCATGTTTTGAGTAGAATTGGAGTAAAATTTGGAACTAGAATTGGTGTGGAACCAATTTTAGGACCTAGAAAATCATTATATGAGGTTCCACACCAAAGTTCAAGGTCATATGACTAGCCATGAAAAGTTCATAAAGAAAAGATCAAGATAAGCTCGGTTGAACTCCATATTTTGTGTAAGTGATTTAGGGATGCATTAGGAGCACTTTCAAAGCTCAGATTAATCTAAAATTACATGGAGAGCACGCTCATTATATGAGGAACCTGCATACAAAATTTCATGTCAATTGGAGATGCGTAGGGGGAGTTATTGCAGAAAAGGAGATCAAAGGTCCAAGCTATCAAATCTTATGGAGTAAAACGGTAAAAACTTAAAATAAATAGCATTCACTCTTTTAATTGTCCAAAACAACAACATTTTAAGTACGAAGAACTAGAGGAGGCTTGGAAAGTGGAGAGTGGATGGCTACACAAAAAGAAAACACAAAAAAGAAGATAGACAAAAAAAGCATGCACATGAACCTTGATCATGGTGGATGACATGAAGGAGCATTAGAAAACTAACTACTCCCACCATTCACGTTGAAGTGGAGCCTCATCTTGCATCAATATGACAGCCTACATGTGAGTTATGGGAGGCAAAAATGATGTGTCTTACCTACCTTTGGACAACCCTCCATCCACTCATTCAATGACACTAGTACATGGTTTAAATAGAGGAGAAAAACTGACTAAGAGAAGGGTTAGAAAGTCACACACAAAGCCACATCAATAGGGGTCTTTATGCAGCCCCACTTGGAGAAAAATAATAGCATAAAGAAAGAAGAAAAAAGCTTGAAGACAAAGTGCAAATTTCGGCTGCCACTTGCTTAAAAACAAGTATGAGCTATCCATGTTACAAGAGAGAGCTGAAAGTTCATTAAAGAGGCTATGCTCGTTCATCTTTGGAAAAGCTTTGAGAGAGGAGAGTGTTGCCTTGGTTAGGTGACTTTAAAATCACGGGTGATTTTCACATGGTTTTACTTCAAAAACCAACAGAATTTTAAGGCAAGTGCACCTATCGAAAAAGTAATAAAGAGGAGCCATATTTCAGACTTCGAGTGCCAAACTCACGGGGTACAAGTTACTTAATTACCAGGTTGATTAGATCACAATTATTTAGGAAAAATCTAAATAAATTGATTAAAAATTGTAAAAAGGCTTAAAATTGACTACTTTGGCTTAAACACTTTAAAAACAATTTTTGATTGCTTCTAAAAAATTCTTAAAATTAATAAATGTGTAAATGAGCTATGGATTAGATGATTGATGATTTATTTGAGTTTTAAAACAAAAGTTTTGATTAAGGACCTTCACAAAATCAAAATAAAGCTATGGTTAAGACTTTGCTTTTTCTCTATTTAATCTTGTTTAAAATTTGGTTATGCTTTAAAA
>JAOXYD010158359.1:0-10326 GCA_028565735.1 Pinacopodium congolense | reverse complement strand
CCTGTGGTTGGAACGAGCCTCAGGCTCAGATATATGTGGACCTACTTTCCACTACGGATCGAGATCAATACTCAAAGAATGAACCCAGTATCAGTTACTGATATAAGATAGTAAATGGCATAAAGTCACAACAAAATAAAAAGAAAATTGAGTCCCATGTGCATTTTTAATTGTCTTCTCGCATGTATAATCATACTTTGATATGCCAAACACATGAAAAACGTGATTCTAATTGTTATGATTCTATGATCTGTTTTGTGTTATATGCTTATGTGTGGATAGAGTGAGCACATCGATGATGACCACTCACTGAGTTTTCCCCAAAAACTCACCCCAACCAACACTTCAGGTCAGAGGGAGCTCGACTCCTAGAGTAATATAGTGTAGAGAAAGTGAGAGCTATATGCTTACAGACTTATTATGGCTCAAAGGTTGGTCAGCTAAAGTCTGAAAGAGTCTAGATAGTATGTTTTTGTTCTGTTTGCTGCTTATGTACAGTTTACAAAGATGTATAAATGAAATTTGGTTTAATGAAATATGAGGTTTAATGTCTATGTTCCTTTTGATTGTGTTGCATGATGCTTACTGTAATTACTCTAGCGTGCCACCTTTTAGAATATTTACTCGGATATTCATCAGAATGACAAGTAGGTGTCCTATAAGAGTGGGATGCTACACATATGTATATATATGGGCATATATTATTATTATTATTATTATTATTATTTTGATCAAAAGGGAGCATTACAAGCCCAAAGCATTAGGCAATGCACGTCCTAGGAAAGCTTACACCAGCAATATCCTCAAGTAATAGTTACTAAATGCCATCAGGAATGAGTAGCAATTCTTTAAAGCCAATTGGATGACTTAAAAACCAATTTGCTAACTAATCATCAATTCTATTGCCTTCTATGTACTTGTACTAAATCTTCACTTTCTAGTTTAAGTCAAAAAGTTTGAAGATAGGATTAAGAAGATTCTTATTCCTATTGATAGAACAGTTCCTAGTGTTAAGAAAATCTACTACAATCTTGTTGTCAAGTTCAAGGATAATCTTCCTATAGCTTTTACCTTAAAATAGTTAAAGATTCAATAAGGTACCCTAAATTTTTGCGACAACCAAAGAGAAAGAACCCAAGTTAGCCATAAACCTATCCAACCAGATACCTTATGAATTTTAAAGAATTTCACTGAGTTTTAGTCCTTCCTATATCCCATTTAGAGGCACCATCAATATTTATCTTGATCAGGCAGAGTAGACCAACCAATCAAGAGTTCAATTCTATTAAGCTTAGAAACCAAATTAAAGTGAATCTATCATCAATAAATTGGAATTCCCTAACCTTAAAAAGAATCATAGAAATCATGTGAGAGTCATTAAACTTTCATCTCCAAGGACTTCTTTATTATGCCAATTCCAAAGAAGTTAATAGGTAGTATAAAAAATCGCAGGCCATCTAATACCTCTGATTAGATCATTACGACGTAAGTTGAACCTAAACCACCCCTTAAAGGAACTCGTAAAGAAGTCAATAATAAAGCAAGTTGGAATTAATTGGCAGTAAATTAAAGTTGCTCTATTTGATTCACGAAGCACATGATTAATAAACTCAACTAAGAAGCCACATAACTCAAGTTTTCTTTCCAAGGATAGGTGGCATCTTACTTATTTTACATTAATGAGGAAAGAATTGTGAAGGACTAGTTAGAGAAAGTTTCTCACTCTTTTTAGTCCATCCCAAGTCCATGCCAATTTCCATTTATAATCTTTGTGTGACCAGTTAGAATTATTTAGCAGATCATAAGTAGAAGTAACAGAGAACATACCAGATGATGAAGGCCCCCAATAAATATTATCTTCACCATAGTTGTCATATGGAGGACATATGACAGTAATCTTTAAGATTATCACAGAAGGAAGAAAGCCTATGAATGTTTTCCAGTTCCATTGACCATCATTAGTTATATAGTCAGCCATAGTAGCAGATAGATGCTTTATAGGAATATCGAGGATAGTTAGACACCATAGATGAAAGTTAAGAGGAGTCAAATATCCTCTCAAAATATATCATTACCTAGCACATAACGAACACCATTTAACTAAGAAGGCCAAATATGCTTAAGACTTCTCCCTAATTGCAAGTAAGGAGCTGATAACTCAAAAGGAATATCTCTGAATTGTAAGTCATATTGAGAAGCCTACCTATAGAGCATTTGAATTAGCAGCAAGCCCCAAACATTCTTCATCAATCAGGCTTCATTTATACTTCTCATTTTCCTAATTTCCAGAGCTCCCCTATTCTTAAACTGGTAGATTGTATCCTGATTAATGAGACTATGTCTGAATTTATAATTGAAAGACCAAATAACACCTATTCTAATTTTATCAAGATCATCATAGAGAACCTTAAGAAAGGTTGTAGTCTACATAGTATAATAAGGAATAGAAGATAAAATTGATTAGTACATTGTAAGATAACCCATCAAAGAGAGCTTTTGCGGGTTCTAACTAATAGCCCTACTACGAACCTTGTCCACCACTTTCTGATAAGTAGCTTTAGTGATCCTTTTATAAAGAAGAGGCACCCAAGATAACGGTCTAAGCCTTCTATCAAATAAAAACCTGTCTTTCTACTCAAGAATTCTGCATAGTTATAGTACACATTCAAAGAGAAGAAAATAAGAGATTTATATTTACTTACAAGATGCCTAGGTAAATCACAAAGTCATTTAGGATATTAATAATAACATCAATTTAATCTTTCGAGGCTTCCACGAATAAAATCAAATTAAACTATAAAGAAGAGTCTAGATATATGCAGCTCATTCTCCCAAAGCACATAGGCTTCAATTTACGATGCTTAACCGCTCTTATAATAGTTTAGGAAAGTCTTTCCATATAAAGCACAAAAATATAAGGCAACACTCGATTACCTTGTCATAGTTTTAGTAGGGGAGAAAGGATTCACAGCTTCTCCATTCTATAAAACTTGAAAATAGCAAGTGTTGAGATGACTTATAATCACCTTAGAAAGTAATTTAGGAATTTAGGCATAAAATATAGTACTATGAATAAAATTCTAACTAAACCTATCTTATGCCTTCTCAAGATCTATTTTAATAATAAACCACCATTTCTTTCCTTTTTAATTTGCATGGAATAAATTAGTTCTGAAGCAATGACAATGTTATCAGTTATTATCTTCCTACCATAAAAACTTGTACGAGAAGCACTAATGAGAAAAGGCATCACCTGCTTTTACTTATTAGAAATAACTTTGGTGATTATTTTATAGCTAACATTACATAAGCTGATAAGATGGAATCAATTGAGAGATTCTGGTTTATCAATTTTTAGGATGAGAGATATAAGAGACTTATTAATTTTGCTGTCAATAAAGCCTAAAACAAAGGTTTTCTTCACCATTTCACAAATAGACTTGCCCACAATATTCCAATTTTTCTAATAAAACATGGCAATTATTCCATCCAACCCAAGAGCTTTTAAAGGGGACATATCGTAAAGGAAAATCTTAATTTTAGAGGCAAACACTTCACTATTTAATATAACGATATAATTATAACAAAGAATAGGAAATTGCCCTCTTATATGGTAAGTATGGCCATTAGAAGAATCTCGAATATAGACCTTTTGGAAGAAAGCTGAAGCTTCTGTTTTAAACATCACACATTGGCACACCAATCACCATCAGGGAGGAAAAGGCCACCAATTTTATTTCTTCTTTTATCAGCATTCGCTTTTTATGGAAACAAAGAAAGAATTTCTGTCTCCAAGAGAGTTCCATTCCATATTCGTGCATTGGTGCCATAATATTTCTTCTTAGGTAAAAATCCATCTAAGCTTCTCTTAGAAAAATATCTAATTCCATTAAATTCCTTATAGAATGTGTTTCCATAGCCTTCTGAATGTCTGACAATCTTGCTAGGATTTTTATTTTGTATTGGAATATGTTGTTGAATACTTCTTTATTCCAAATATCAACCAGAGGTGCAAAAGAAGATATAGAATCATGGAAAGGAAGTTCAGAATTCCAATTATTCTTCATAAAACTAGGTCACTTTAAATGAGATTCCCATGTTGTAAAAATCTCAATATCTTACATGGAAAAATATTTTTTCTTGTAAAAAAACTTTAATTAACAGCAGACAATGATCAAATTCACTTTAGGAAGATGGGAAAACCTCACAGCATGAAAAAAAAAATCCCATCATAACCACTACTCTATTTAATATTTCATGAAAAAAGTCTCTTGACCAAGTAAACTTAGGACCTGAGAAATCTAATTCACACATACCATAATTAGACATCCATCTGCTAAAATTTTTACGCGTATAGACCCACTTGCTACTGCTACCTAATTTATCTACTGATCTCAATAGAGCATTGAAATTCCCTGAAACTAGCCAGGGATCAATTAAGGATGTAGTAAGTTCAGAGAGTTTAGACCATAAATGTCAATGAATAATAGGATTCAGACTGCCATAAACTCCAATGAAAAGAAGTTGAGAGCTAGATATCACAACAATTCTCATATGCACACTTTGCTAATGATTAGATAAAATACCCACATGAACCTTAGCTTGCCATAAAACCTAAATGCCACTTGTAAAACCTCTATTCTTAATACAATGGGACCAAGTAAAACCCACCTTCTTCATAACCCTTTTAGCATTAAGGTTACTAACATGAGTTTTTAGAAGGATTAAAACTTTGATTTTACGAATAGAGAATAAAGTTTTAAAAGCAAAAATAATGACTCTGCCAAGAACACCTTGATAATTCCAAAATAAAAGAAGAAAATTCATTATAATAGGAAAAAAGAGAGTAGGAATAACACCCAAAATATCAATTAAGTGAGATAAGCTAGGGGAAGATGAGTTCTTCTTGGAATTTTTAGAAGAGAAGTGCTTAAATTTTTAATTTATTCTTAAGGTTCACCAATTTACATTTGTTAAGAGGCCTTCCACTACTTCCTACTATTTTCAAAATGGATAAATCACCAAAGGATTTAGATTTAGAGACTCTTAGGGGTCTATCTTTTAGTGGTTCATCATCAAGAAAGGCCACGAAATTATCTTTTGGGTCAAGAATAGGGTTTTTATTTATATTAATGACATTAGTCAGAGGTCTTGGGTTGACCAAAGGTTAAGTAGATTTGGGATGGGCAAGATCAAGAGTTGGGTTTTTATTCTCTTGTTATGTACTGTTTGACTTGTACTGGTTTAGTGGATTTCTTTTTATTTTAGGTTGGGCGAATTGAATAGCAGATTTTCTATTAATTTTGAAAGATTCATCATCATAAAATTTTTTAAGGCTTTCAAGGAAGGCTTCTCTTTAAGTTTCATTCTCACTAAAGATAATTAACTAGCTGTCAAACTATCTAAGGGATTATTTTCATCCGCCAACTCATTTAAGATGCCAAATCTAGAAGGTCCTTAAAATTTTGACACTAAAGACATAGACTTTCGAATTTTCAAATCAATGTTCTTGGATTTAGCTCTTTTCCCTTTCTTAGATGAATGGATCCAAGGTCCAAGCACGTGTTCTTCATTAATCACTATTGTATTAACATTGTTTTGTTCCAATGTTAGAGAGATATCATCATCATTATTGCTTTTAATATGACTAACACATGCACTATTATAATAGAAAGGGAAGATATCGCTTATATGACCATACCTTCTGCATTTTTGATAAATAACAAGAAGATCCTCATATTCCATAATTTGCAAATGACTATCAATGAGAATCCTGGACACAAGAGGCCTTTAAAAGGCTATTGTCTTGTAGTCAATTTTGATAATCTTACCAAAAGTTCTAACAATGGCTCTTAAAATATTCTTCTGATGATATTAAATTGGTATACTAGGAAAGCGAATCCAAGCTATAATAGTTGACAAATTTTCTTCTTTCATACTGAAAAAGGGACACCATGGTTGAACTATCGAGTAATGACCCATAACCATCTAAAGGTCTTCTTGTAATGTTCTACAGTTGATAATCTAACCATTTAGTAACCATTATCAAGATTAACAACTTTCACATCACCAACAGGTCTCCATAGGTTCATAATTCAATTATAAGGCATTCTATAGCTAATTGTTTTGCTAACAGGTAAACTATCACCGTACATTGCATTGACTACAGTATCAGGTTTTGGATTCTATTAGAGAAGAAAATAGAAGGCACCTTCGTACAAGTTTCCAAAACCACATCATCTTCGTAAATGTCAATCTCATTGGAATTAGTGATTAGATTAATCAATTCTTACTCATATTGCATTATTATGTCTTTGAAAGCACTGCCTCCATGAACGATGCTCTAATTGGGAGATTCCATTCTAATTTTCACCTTCTTTGTAGACCCTTCTTCATCATTTAACCGTGAAGAAGGAGATGTTTTCTCTAGAAATCAAGAAAATTCCACTTCCATTTCTAATATCAAATGTCATCTAGTTTAACTAGACTTTTTGTTGAATGCTTGGCATGCGTTATACTTCAGGCTTACCTATGACACCAAGATTAATGGTGATGATGACATTTTATTCGTAGAGCTGTTTGGAGGAACTACATGAATGAGCTAAAACAACTTAATCTTGCAGAGCAAGAGCTTCCTTTTCTCGATGCTCTCGCTCTCAAAACAATGTTGTCAAAGACATGTTAATTTTCAATGTCAAAACTTATCAACATGTAGTTTAGTTTAAATAATCTTACCTTTTCTATCCCATACTTCTCTTCCTTATGTGTTAAAAGACCTCTTAGGAGCACCATCCTCAGATGCCCTTCTACAGCACATGAGAGTGATGTCAAGGCCCTTAAAGTCCTAGTTATTGTTGGAGTTGCTACTATTGCCTAATATTTCTTATAAACTAATTCTCTAAAAATAAA
The DNA here is from genome assembly GCA_028565735.1 of Pinacopodium congolense. Lineage (NCBI taxonomy): Eukaryota > Viridiplantae > Streptophyta > Magnoliopsida > Malpighiales > Erythroxylaceae > Pinacopodium > Pinacopodium congolense. The sequence continues at coordinate 3,417 of JAOXYD010158359.1, read as the reverse complement.
GCATATCCTTTTTCCTTCTATATCTTTTTATACTTTTCAATGCCAAACAAAAGCTAAATATATGTTATGAGTTCTAATGATGTACTATTAATGTAATGGAAACTTAAGTGAATTTTCAAAAATAAGATGATGGGTTAGTCACACTTTTATCATCTTTTTGGCTTATGTTCTTTAATTATGCATGTCCTTTCTTTATTTCAAACCTAAAAAAAGTCTAAGAAACATGTATGTTATTAATATGCATATGCTTCGAAACTTTCTAAAGCTATTCATCCATGGAAGTTATAGAAGCGTTTAAACCAAATAAGCCATTTGTCATAACATACATGCAATTTTCTTGAATTTGTGCAGAGAAACCTAGAGAAATACAACATGGAGATATTATCCTATTTGTTTGTTGATGAATACTATAGACAATAGTAGCATAGCTCATGGTAAAGGTCGACAGAAAGTAAAGGGATCAAATGATCTCGTTTTACGAAGGAAAAAAACGATGTGGTTTTGCACAAGGTAAAAACGATGTTGTCTTGATCACAAAATTTGTTTTTTCCTATTGTAAAATATTGTTGTTTATGAAAAGAATAAGTGCCTATTTAGAAAGAATCAAGTTAGAATACAAAATGTATTTACAAATAAATGTTATATGAAATTTATTCATGAATAAATTATCTTGTTAGATAATTATTATTTAAAATATATAATTCAACCAAATTTCTCATAAACATATTTGGAATAAATATAGAATTGAAAACCCATTTACGTTTATTTCTTAATATATCCTTTAACATAAGAACTTTATACAATTAAATAATAGTATCAATACATCCTTAATTTTTTTAAATATTTATACCAATAAAATATTTTAAAAATTAGAAAAATATTTTTAAAAATAAATCAACTTGAAAAAACAGTGCCTATATTAAATTTAAAAGAAACATACAATAATTTCAGCAAAATAAATTTATTTTGATTTTAATTAAAAATAGATTTAACTGGAATTAAAAAATTTTCATATAGATGTTAAGAATTAAAATATGCTTTTAATCTTTTATTACACTTATTAGACTAAATGAAAGTTATGGTTATATAATAATAGATAATCTACAGTATAGATGAATACTTCAGATATTTACCTTATAATGGCTGATTTTCTATTAAATTTTATGTTGACTTCTTAGATTTGGCGTTATATCACCATGTACTGCAAATCTTTAGCTTAGATATTTCATCTTATAGTTCTTGTACAAGCGTCAGCAACTCAGCATCTTCGTTTTCTCTATTCATGCCTTTTTACGCTTTATATAGGTTAGGTCGTCTCTTTATTTATTTATTTATTCATCCATTTGTTTGGGAAACTATTCATTTAGAATCCATATGATCATTGTCATGACAAAAAAAAAAAGGTAGCATAATTACACGAAGTTAATTAGATTAAAAGGAAATGTTTTAAAAAATACACTAAAAAAACCTTGTAATGTTAGAATTGTTTTAAAAAGTACAAAAAAAAGTTTAATACGAATAATTTTGGAAGACATAAATGTGTCTCTTAAATTTGTATAATTTATTTAGAAATATCGATTATTTTGATGGAATTTAGATAAGTTATATTGAATTCTATATAATGTAAATAATAGAATTGAAATAAATAATTTTTTATATTTCAAATATAAGAATTTAGAATTACAAATGAATTTTACAATTTTACAAACACTACCTAGAACAATATTGCAGAGTTAAGAAATAATAACTAATCATTACTTAAACGTGTTACATGGATCTCACTCCTTGAATTTTTACTTAAGTTTTAAGTCTTATAACTTTAAAATTTTCTATTAAAAGTTTATATCTTTGTGTTTGAGACAAATCTAGTCTTTCTATTAATTTCTGTTAGCCTTATGGCACCCAAGAGTGGGGGTGAATTGAGTTTTTAAAAATTCTTACGGAAATAAAACACTTTAAACACCTTAGGCCAAATTTAATACAATGCAATCGTTAACCAAAATTCAACTTAAATGGAGTGTCAAAATATTAATCAAATTCAAACAACAATTAAACAAATACAAATGCACAAATATAAAAGAGATAGGGAAGATAAGGAACACCAAGGTTTATAGAGGTTCGCCTACCCCAAAGATAGACTACGTCCTCTCTCCAACTATTTTTTGGAAATTCATTAACAACAATCTTAGTTAAAGGCCAAGAGGAACCTTTACAACAATCTTGTTCTAGGTCAAGAGGAACCTTTACACAATCTCATTCTAGGTCTAGGGGAATCTAACACAATCTTGATTGCAAGGGTCAAGTGGAACCCAATCCAATCTTGTTTTAAGGTCAAGAGAAACCTATACAACAATCTTGATTCAAGGCCAAGAGGAACCTATCATAATCTTACTTAAATGGGTGAAGAGTAACCCGATCCACAATCTTTTTATGGTAAAGAGGAGCCTTACAACACAACCACAATTTATAGATTTTGTCCTACAAAACAGCCCCTACACCAAGCTCCCTTGAGCTTCAACCAAGCTTATATAGCTTATGACACCCTTGATCAAAATCAACACAAGATAAGGGCTCACATGCAACAAATGCAATATGAAATGTTCAATACACAATTAAGGCCTAAACCAATCCAATTAACAAACAATTATCAATACAATTAAAATCTTGAATTCTACAGGCTAAGGGTAACCTAACAACTCTATTTTAATGGCAAAGAGCAGCCTATAGATCAACGAGAGTTTATCCGCCAATTCAAGTCACCAAAGCACACCTTCTATGGTGTTCTCTAATGCATAAGCAATAAAGATAGTTCTGAAACTTCTAAAGGCAAACCAAGATTATATCTAGCCTCCTATCACTTCAATAGATCATAAACAATCAAATTGGAATATTGAAAATGTGATTAATGCATTTAAAAATCAGATTCAACCTATATGCATATAAGTTGTCAAATATATATGCAGTCTTAAAGTTTTAGTCTATAAACATATGAATTTAATCAATGAAATGATGCAAATTAAATACAATAAACCTACTGCAATATCAATCTATATGTTAACGATAAATCTCAGTAGCAAACACAATTTTTACACATCAATTGAATGTTAAAAATCAAGCATAAAGTTAACATTGTCAAACTTGGACAGTTTTGAACAATCTGCAAAAATTAAGCTCAAATAAACAAGATAATTACTTAAAAATTGAAACAAAAAAAATACTAGCACACTCCTAGGAGCTTAAGCAAATTGAAAACAATAAATTTGCATTTCCAAAAACTGATCAAAACACAAAATCGAAGCTAACACAGAAGCTACTGAGAAAACACGTCAGTTTGGACAGTTTTGAGCAGTCTGTTTTTTTTTTAGCTCAAACACATGATTTGAGTGCCTAAAAATTGAAGAAAAATATCCTATGCAC
>JAOXYD010158348.1:0-10326 GCA_028565735.1 Pinacopodium congolense | reverse complement strand
TGAAGTCTTGTGATAATTGTCAAAGGGTTGGCAACATTTCAAGGAGACATGAAATGCCACTAACCAACATTTTGGTTTGTAAAATCTTTGATGTTTGGGGTATTGATTTCATGGGTTCATTCCCTTTATCATACTCCAACCAATACATCTTAGTGGCTATTAATTATATAAGTAAATGGGTTGAAGCAGCTGCACTTCCAACCAATGATTCAAAAGGAGTAGTTCGTTTCCTTAAAAATAACATGTTCACTCAATTTGGGACACCTAAAGCCATTATAAGTTATAAGGGAATGCATTTTTTTAACAAGCAATTCGCATCCCTTTTATCTAAGTATGGTGTTGCCTATAAGGTTACTACAACTTACCATCCTCAGACTAGCGGTCAAGTGAAAATTTCAAATCGAAAAATCAAGAGAATTTTGGAAAAGACCATTAATTCTTTAAGAAAAGTTTGGTCAATGAAGTTGGATGATGCACTGTAGGCATATCGAACTGCATATAAGACACCAATACCTTACAAGTTGGTCTATGGTAAGACTTATGATCTGCCAGTTGAATTAGAGCATCGTGCCTGTTGGGCTATTCATTTTCTGAATTTTGATCCAAGGAAGGCTGGAGAGGAAAGGCTTTTGCAATTGAATGAGTTGGATGAGTTTCGTCATGAGGCTTATGAGATGGCATGATAAGCATATCATACAAAGAGACTTTAAAGTTAGAGATAAGGTCTTGGTGTATAATTTAAGATTGAATTTTTTTTCTGGGAATTTAAGGTCCAGATGGATAGGCCCTTATGATGTGACTTAGATTTATTCATTTGGAGTAATTGAAGTTGGTAATGGTTACTCAACTTTCAAAGTTAATAGGTAAAGAGTAAAGTTGTATATGCCTATTTCAGTTGAGGAGTCTTTTGAGATTGTTTCACTGTTTAATCCTCATTGAACTAGGAATTTTTTCAAGTTAGGTAGATAATTGTGTGTAATTTGATTTTATTTTGAGTGTTAGGATATGTTAAATAAAGTGTTAAAGCTTTTAAAGTGTGTTTGAATTAAGTTTATTTTTTTTTCTTTAGGGTGCCTTTGGTTTATTGTGTTTGATTTGAGTTTAGGTGTGTTTTAGCCATGAATTTGAAGAAAATTGATGGATATTTCAATCCATGTTGTTAAGACTTGAATTTAGGAAGTTTTGGTTAAAATTTTGGAAGGAAATCGATCAAATTAGGCATTAGGCAGACCATCAACGGCACCCTAATAGAGTCACGTTGAAGGAAGAACATGGTCTCGTTGTTCATAGCATTTACAAGTCATTAACGACACCCTGATCATCTATCAATGACATCATTATATGAAGAACAGGGTGCCGTTAATAGATGTAGAAGGTATAAAAACCCAACAGTTCTCAGGTTTTTCTCTTATACTCTTTTCACCTTAAAACCTTCCAAAATTCATATCTTCCTTGTTTCTTAACCAAATTGAACATTCTTAGAGTCTATTTGTCACATTTCAAGTCCTCTACAACATTTTGTCTTTAAATTACTTTAAAAATCAACTGATTTGTCAAAATATGCTCTGACGTATCCGGGTCTTTTTCTCTAATCAAGATATTCGTTTTCAATTTTCTCTTAAACTAGGCATCAAATCAATTGAAAATTGGTATCATTGTGTTTATAATTTCGTAAGCTTTCCATTGATACCAATTTTATAGCCTATCATTTTTATTAAACTTTTAGGAATTTTCAAATAAATTAGGGATTTTTTTGAAAAATTTTTAGAAGAATTTTCTAATTTTCTTTGAGGTTTCTAACCTATTCCAGTAAATTTGTTAAGCAATTTTGATTCAATGGCTCTACCAAAGAAATGTTTGGCTTATGACCCATTCAGATTCACGAATGTCAAAAATTTCAACTAATACTAGGCATATCGACGTAACTCGTTTATCGAGGAATGATTGATCCATCTGGACATCGAGGCTCAATTCGATCTTTCTAGAGCCTTTAGGAGCATTGGTTGGGAGACTTTTGTGACATTTTCAAGTCCATTCTATCTTAACCTCATTCACAAGTTCTACGTGAATATCGAGGATAAGGATGACTCTGAGACTATTGAGGTTTGCTCTACGGTGCAAGGTATTCATATATTATTAACTCGTGTTTCTGTTTTGAATTTATTGGGAGTACTTGATGAGGGGGACGTCTATATAAAGACTAAAGACCTATTGCATGGTGATCCAGTTTCTATGGATCCATCTTTTTCTATACCTGTTGCCAGGGAGACCTAAGCATTGACTAGAAATAGTAGGTGTTTTACCACTTTGAACTTAGGTTTTCAAGAGCGCGTTATTGTTGCCCTCCTTAGTTTTAGTGTTTGCCCTATAGCTAGTGGACTGAATGAGATGAGGGTGGTTGATGTTTCTTTTCTACATAAGATTTTGTATGGATTAGGTGCTGTTCTCGGGATACAATTGTCAGGATTTATCATTTTTGGTATGCGGGACGTGGTCAAGCTAAAGAGGGCAACCAAGAATTTTAGTTTTCCTTGTTTCTTGACGAGGATCTTTATGGATGCTGGAGTTCTTTTAGAGTCTAAAGAGGTTGTTGATGCATCCTCCAAGGTTATAATTAATGCAACTCTATTGAAGCAATGCAGTTTTATTTTTTGATATGGGCAATAGAACAAGAATGGTACTGAAGATGCCCTTGTACCTAAGGCACCTGAGGTTGAAATGGGTGAGGTGTCGTCTGACTCTACTCAGAGTATGCCTCGACTTCGTCATGTTTCACCTGCTACTTCGGTTCCACCACCACCACCTGCTTTAGATGATCCCTAGGTTGCTATGATGCAGTACCTGATCAACATGGAGGGTCGTCTTACTTCCGAACTTTCAGAGTTCAGATCTTCCCTCTTTTTTGAGATGACTTGTCAATTTGATGGCCTTCAGCATCAAGTTGATGACTTAATTGCACGAGTTTGTAGTCTCGAGGACTATCAGCACTCTAGGGATGTTGATGACCCATATTTCTAGTTCTTTTTTTTGTTGTTTCAATTATTTCCCTTTCGTAGTCTAGGTTTCCATTGAGTAGTATAGGTTTATTTGGTCAGATGTATTGATGTTTTGACTTCCATATTTATATGAGTGGAGCTTCTTTTGGATATTCTTTTCGTGTTATCTTTTTTTTTATTTCAGTTCCTACACGAACGTTTTATGGCAACATCAAACCTTCAAGTATTTAGTAAACAAGTGTATTTCTTTCCTTACTCTCCTACATTATGCTTTTTATTTTCTTATTTTAAACATTGAGGACAATGTTTTGTTTAAGTATGGGGGAGGGACATCATATTATCACTTGAGTTTTGGTTGTTTGATAGTACTTTCATTTATCATCCATCTTATCAAAGTCTATAAATTATGGAAAACTTTTTTTGATTTTAATCCTTTTTATTGTTTATGCTTTCATTTGAATTCAATTATTTTGACAAATTAAAATGTTATAAGATTAAATTTGACTATTAATGACTAAATGCCTTTAGTTCATGTCATAATGTGGAAGGTAGATACCTAATGATAGAGTGATATTCCACATATGCAACTATCTGAGTAATTTAGGCATTTAACCTCATTCAAAGGAAAAGAACTGAAATTAACCCTAAAAATAAATTTTTTAATAATAATTACTTAATTAGTTAAATAAGTAAAACTACTTCTCTGATTTCAAATCTGTATGTGTATATAAAAAAAAGAAAAAGAAAAAGAAGAAGAAGAAAGATAAGAAACAGAATATATATAGATATATATGAGATTTAAAATTATGAGTGGGAAAAAATAGTCAGTTGAGTTATTGTGATACAGTTGAGTAATTGGGGGTTGTTTACGACAAAATGTTCATCTCCGCATAAAAAGACTGATGTGACCTCTCAATTGTTTTGCTTACGAATTTAATTAATTAGTGATTATTTCTTCTTTTTAATTTTTTCTTTAAAAGTTGTGAAAATGTCAAAAAGATGATGCATTAAACTTAGTTATTTTCCTTTTACATGTGGAATTGATTTCTCAATTTAGGTTGAAACTTGAAAAAGAATGAAATGATTTAAATGCATTTTTAATTTGATATGATTTATTAATCTTATAAAATTTCCATGCGTCAAAACTTTTGAAGGATCAAGAAAGCATCTTCAATAATTGTGGCATTAATTTTGAATTGTTTTTTTTCTATTTTTATATCCTATTATGAACTTAATGATGAATTAATTTGCTTGAGGACAAACAAATGCTTAAGTGTGGGGAAATTATTAGGGGTCAAATTGATAAAGTTTTAATGGTTAATTTGTTGAATTTGCAGGATGGAGCTTAATGATGAAGATTGGAGCAAAAACATGAAGAAAGCTTCTCCTTTCTGTCCATTAACAACCCCTTGGCAAGGTCACGTTAATGGAAGAATAGGGGACTATTAATGGGTGCTACATTTAGGCTTTAATGACACCTTCTCAGGGTGCCGTTGTATGGAGGTAGGGTGCTGATGATCACCAAAGTCAAGAATTTTAGCTCTAAATCTTTAAGATTTTAACTCTGGCATCTTCCTAATTAATGCTAGTGTTTGCTAGCACATGTGGGGAGCTCTCCAGGTCTTGAAAACATTCAAAAACTTATAAAAAAACACACAGAAGATTAGGGGGAACAGATCTGCCACATCTAGAGAGAATTCCTCTTCTCTCACCTTAGTCTTTCCTTTAGTACATAACTTCAAACACTTAGTTCTTCGAATTTGTGTATTATTTCTGAGTGTCTAAATATTGGAGTTTGTTGTTAAGACTCATATCTATGTCTAGAAATCATCTAAGGGGGTTTCTAAACTCAAATTATTTCTTATTTTGTTCCATTTTTTGGATTAATCAAGGATGATATTTTTATGCTTACATCTATGAATGTTCTTGATTTTTTGATAAGATCTTGATGAATTAGAGATTGGCTAAAGTTCAGAATAAAGTTGAGAGTTTAAGAAAAATCCAGAATTCTTTCTGGGATTTATTGTAACATCTAAACTTTACATTTGAGCTCTTCATTTCAGATCTATCAATGTATGTTGTATAAAATGCATATCTTGAATGCTTTGATGCAAATATGTGACTAATCATTTCTATTGCTAAGGTTTGATGCTTTGATGATTTGAAAGAATTTTATCGCATGATAAAGTGTCTGGATTTTTTTTATTAAAGGTCTGAATGAACCAATTTTAAGCTGACCACTTAAGATTAGTGTTTAATATAGTTTAAGCATGAAAAATAATCTTAAATTGTTAGAAAAGTCAATAAGCAACATGAATTAATCCTTACATGACCACATTTGGATTTTTTTTTGTGAAAGTTAGAGTTCTGTGATTAGTTTTTCAGAACTCAACTTCTTCAAATTAAAGCCCATTTACTTGATTTTAAAGCATAACCAAACTTTAGATAAGGTTAAATGGAGAAAAATTAAAGTCTTAACCATAGTTTTGTTTTGATTTTGTGAAGGACTTTAATCTGATCTTAAATGTGTTTTAAAGCTCAATTAAATAATAAATCATCTAATCCTTAGATAATTTAAACATTTGGTAAATTTTAGAATTTTTCAGAAGCAATTAAAAATCATTTGTGATGTTTAACTAAGGTAGTCTAGTTTAAGCTATTTTCAAATTTTTAATCAAATTGTCTAGATTATTCCAAAATAATTGTAATCTAATCGACCTAGTAATTAAGTAACATTTTCCCCGTGAGATCAACATTCAGTATTTGAAATTTACTCTATTGTATTACTTTTGAGATTGGTGCACTTGCCTTTACTCCGTTGGTTTTCAAAGTAAAATTATTTCAAAATCATTCAAAGTTTTAAAGTCACCTAACCAACACAAGATCACACTATCTCAATTAAATGCATTAGTAGCCTCTATGGAACCTATTTTTTTAAATTAAGTTTACTCTAGGCATCTTTGGTAAAGCTATGGTCAATTACTTTATATAAGATACATCATTTATTGTTGATCTAACCATATATTTAATTTAGTCCATCTAAACATACGAAATCATATACTTGGAATTTAATTTTGTAAGATCATAAAAATTGAAAATCTGATCTCAATTAATTATATAGGTAATTATTGGAAAAATCTAAAAATTCTCATTAAATCAAGGAAAATAATGCATACTAAATCTTATGGTTCATAATAATCCAAAATAAGAAGTTAAATTTCAAAACATCCGAAGAACTACAGTAAACATCATAAAAAGGGAGAGGATAGAGAGGCTCATGAGTGACGCTTTTAAATCCCTTGACTTATTAATGATATTTGTTGCCAAAATCTAAAATTGATCTTGAATTCTCTATGTGTTTTATCTAACTTCACCTTTAATCTTGTACAAAAGCCTTTGTAGATGGTTTAAGACTTGAGTTCCCTTCCTTTATGACTGTTATGATATGTATAGAGGCAAGAAGATGTCCAAAATAATTACGCAAGGCTACTTGCAGCTATCACTACTAAAATCATGATTGTGATCCTAGCTATGATTTTCTCTATTAAAAAATCACGGTTAATGATAAAGGGATCATAACCATGACCCTGGCCATGATATCTTTAGCTTTGTGCTTCTCTTGGTCCTTTTACGATATATCTTTTTTCGTTTATTTGTTGGCCATGAAATTTGATAGGTAACTTTTTAACATGATATTCTTGCTTTCCAAGTTTCCCACATATTTCTTTTAGCTTGAGAGATATTTTTAACTTCTCTTCAAAGTCTTATCAAGCATGATCAAACATAAGTAACATCTCATTTAAAGAATTTAACTCAATATTAATATGAATCACACGGATTTTCCTTTTAAACTCAATATAATCATTATTGAATCATGCTCAAAATATGTATAATGTAGGAGTTATCAAATACCTCCATACTTGAGCTATTACTTCTCCTCACATAATACTTAAATGTCCACTTAAACTATTGATCAATAATTGAAATTTAATGGGGGTATAAGCAAAAATCAATTAATGCCTTTGATTTAGTTCACAAATCATAATTATCTTATGACAAAAACATTGTTATCACATATAATCACACTGTTAGTACATAGGTAACCCTTAATGTATAATGCTAAGAATCTAACTATTTTTACAAATATTATCATGCAAACTTGTTAAAGGATGTTATGATTAACACAAAATACAACGTAAGTTTGAATTAAAGAAATTTTTTGGGGTTTCACTGCAAGTTTTAACATATGGGTAAACATTTTGTCATGAATGTCTCCTCATTATTCAACTCAGTTACCCTTTTTGGCATGTTTCCAATGTCATCTAGCTTTTTGATGTGAAGGGGGATATTTTGTCATGAACACCACTTATTATTTAGCTAGATTGCAATCATAAATGGCTGCTGCCTCTACTCTTACATTTCATTTATATGACTATAAAGCTAGTAGAGTGAAAGTTTTTGCTCACTTCATTACATCACACATGTACTTATTGTTTATTAAATCATAACCTATTTCAAAACCCATGCAATTTAAACAAATCAAAAAGAAGAAAAAGAAAAAATTTAGGTTAAATTTGGATTATAAGTCATTGAAGAATTAATCAATGCTTGCAAAATCAAAAAGACTAAGGGAATTAACATACAACAATTAGTAATTGACACCTAATTTTAATCATTCCAAGATAAGACATTGAAGTCATTCGTATTAGACTCACAACAAATCAAATGTGTAAATATTTGATAAAACATGCCATGTTCATCTTCCTTCCCCCCTCTCGCCTTAACTAAGTTATGCTTAATTTTAAGGATTAAAATAAATAAAATATATGAAGTGTAAAAGATGAAAAGGAGAGCAAAACTCTTCCAAATATTAAAGTCCATGTTAGAGGTATGTTAGAAGTAACTCGGCGAGAATTCAATAGGGATAATGATGATTAAAGCTATCTATTAGTACCTAAAGATCAATTATAAAAAATAGACTTTCCAAAAGGTTAGAAAAAGATAGAAAAAAAATCAAAAATAGAAAATAAAAGAAAAGCATAAAACAAACTAAATGGAATATGAAAACATTAGGTTACCTCAAAACAAGTGTTTGTTTAATATCATTGGTGTTATAACCTCATTGGGGTTTATATCTCATCCTAGATATGAAGAGTGTATTCTTTGATCACTTGGTTATTGAGATCTCCACCTAGGTAAAGCTTAATATGGTGTTCACTGACCTTGAAGTTTCCCTTTTCTATGTGCGAAGTTTCTACAATGGCATAGGGAAAGACTTTGTTAATAAAAAAATATCCATTCCAATAAGAATTAAGATTTCCTGGAAATAATCGAAGCCTTGAGTTAACTAGAAGAACTTGATCTCCTGATTGGAATTCCTTATTATTATTAATGTATTGATAATGACACTACTTCTCTTTTTTTCGTATATAGCTTGGAGTTCTCATAAAATTCTTAGTACCATTTGTTGAGTTCATTCAATTGAAGTAGGTGCTTATGACCTGTATGTTTTAAATTATAACTAAGGATTTTAATAACCCAATATTCTTTGTATTTGAGCTCCACTGCTAAGTGACAGGATTTGCCATAAACTAAACTATATGATGTAATGCCAATCAGTTTTTTACAGGTTGTTTTAATGGCCTATAAAGCATTATCTAATTTCACAAATCAATCCTTCCATGAATTCTCATCTATTTTCTCTAGTATCTGTTTTAATTCTCTATTAGTGACTCTTACTTGTCTACTGGTTTAAGGATGATATGGGGTGGCTATTCCATGTGTTACACCAAACTATTTAGGTACTTTTTCAAACTATTAATTGTAAAAATGGGTACCCCTCTAACTTATAATGGTTCTAGGTACCCTAGATTATATAAGCAACTTCTTAAGGAACTTATAAACTACTCAAGTATCATTAATAAGCAATGCTTCCACTGATTTAGAAGCATAATCTATGGCTGTAATAATGTATCAATTAACAAAGGATATTAAAAATGGATCTATAAAGTCATTACCCTATGCATAAAAGATTTAACATACACTAATAGTAGTTTGAGGCATCTTGTTCCTACAAGAGAGATTACCTAATCATTGGCAACTATCACATCTAATGACATACCTCTTGGAATCTTTGAACAATGTAGGCTAATTAAAACTTGATTTCAAAACTTTGTTAATTGTGCTATTCGCATGATAGTGCCCCCCATTGGTCCTTGATGACAGTGCTTCAGGATCTCTTCAGTTTTTGGATAAACTACACATCTCTTAATTATATGATCTCTACATACATGAAACAAGTATGGTGTTTCCATAGGTAATACTTAAAATTAGTGAAGAATTTCTTCTTTTATTAATAAGTCATTCCCTGTGGTAGGACTTAACCTACCAGATAGTTAGCATTATGTCAACATATTTGGAAAGCACCGCGAAGATATGCTCATAAAGGAATATTTCATTGATCTCCTCCTCTATCAACCTCTCTAAGTTATGGTGTTCAAGGCAAGAAAAATGGTAAATAGCTAAGTTCTTTGCTCCCTTCTTATGTTAAATCTCTAAATCAAACTCATGCAGTAATAACACCCATCTTATTAGTCTGGGCTTAACATCACTCTTAGTCAGTGAGTACCTTAGAGTTGAATGATCTATGTACATAATTAATTTGGACATCCCATTATATGATCTAAATTTCTTAAATGTAAATACAATTGTAAGTAGCTCCATGTCAGTAGTGGTGCAGTTCTCTTGTGTTTCTGTTAGTATATTACTTGCTTAGTAAATGGGCTAAAAGTGCTTATCTCTATGTGTTAAAAATGATTTATATTGGCTTTTACATCATATTTTAATGTATTTTCACTCATATATTTATAAAGTTTTCCTATTTATGATTCTTTTTTATTATACGGTAGTTTCAAAGCTATTTGGACTTAATTAGAATGAAAAGAATTAAAAAGGAGCTCAAAGTTTCATATGGTAGTAATTTTACTATGCTAAAATGGTCTATTGATGGTAATTATTGGAAATATAAATTATAGCTCCTTATTTATACATTCTTTAGGAGCTAGAAGAGGTGTGGAACCAATTTTAGAACTTAGAGCATCATTTTATGAAGTTCCACACTAAATTTTAAGGTTGTATGACAAGCCATAAAGGATGCATCATGAGATGAGCATGATAAGTTCAAACAAGCACCAATTTTTGTGTAGGTGAGTTTGGTGATGCACTAGGTAAACTTTTAAAGCTCAAATCATTCTAAAATTTTATGGGGTGCAATAAAATCATGTAAAGAATTTACATCTCAAATTTCAGGCCCATTGGAAGTGTATAGAAG
>JAOXYD010158347.1:0-24026 GCA_028565735.1 Pinacopodium congolense | reverse complement strand
TAAAGAAGCGCTTGTTGGGAGGCAACCCAACCGTAGAAGTAGGATTTCATTGCTTTCAATAAAATAGTATGCTTTTTACATGCTTTTGGTGTGTTTTCTTTTGGTGTGTTTCAGTGTGTTTGTTTTTGTTTCTTGTGTGTTTTCCTCTATTCTTGGTGCTTTAATATTTTGTCCTTGATTTTCAGATGGCTGCAATTCACATCAATGGAGAGCTTTCCCGATCACATTTTTGATCTAGGTGTATTCATTTCCTTTCTAACACATTTTATGCTTTACTTATGATTTATGAACATTAGGGATAATGTTCCATTTAAGTGTGGGGGAAGGAAATGTTAGTGAAACACACTTGAGTTTTTATTGTCGAGTTGTGAATTATTGTGCTATGAAATTACATGTCTAGGAAAATTCTGTCTAGGAGATTGGATGTTAAGTGGGACCGTTTATGACCCCTCCAGTCTTTCTTGGGAATTTACCTAGTGTGATTTTTTAGCTGGTCATTTTCACCCAGCCACCAAATGGGAACAAAATCAGGTAGCTCTTAATAAGACTTTACTAGGACATAAATTAGATCACGATTAATTTGAGAGGTTTTTGAAATGTTTTCATCTAAGCATATAAGATTATTTACATTCCTTTCTAAGTATTTTAAAGCCCCTTTAGTCTAATATTCAGGGTGGACCTCATGTAGATTTAGTTAGATGGGGATTTGAAGCTCCCTAATTTTTTGTAAATTAGTCTCCTATCTTTAAGTTTGTAGAAAGATAGGCCGATTTTGCATATGCCACGACCCAACTTCAAGCATTTTTATGGCTTGAGTTTTAAACCAAACTTGAACATAAGAAATTACTATCTTGAATAAACACTTCTTATAGACCATATGGCTTCTAGTGCACATGAGCCAAATTTCTCATTAGCATATATGGTGATAGTTTATCCATAAAGAAACCAACTAGTGTGTTCTCCCATCTTGCTGCACCTTCTTTGAGGATTTCAAGTGGTGAAGCTACAATCTTAACATCACATTCCCTAATAGAAGAGAGGTAGAGTAGTCGGGAATCAATGGTGCCATCTCTAATGACTTGCCTCCAAGTACGTTTGATCTTTACTTTGATGCTTGTAGCAACTTTAAGGATTGCAAGACTTATACAAGAAGGACCTGCCTAGTTGTGATAAAGAAGGGAAGTCGACACAGAGTTAAGAGGTAGAAAGGCCTCAGGTTCCAAAGAGGGAACCATTGAGTAGTAGAGAAAGAAAAAGGTAAATTTTACAAAAAACAACAAATAGGTTGAAATCAGACAAGGCAAAGATAGAAGAGGAAAGAGGCATAACGAATAGGGTCAACAAAGGAAGGTAGGAGAAGGGAGGATATACAAGAAAGGTGGAAGGGATGTTGAGGAAAGGGGGGAAAAGGAAGCAATAAAAATAAGAGAACTAGGTGGGATAGGGGAACGAAGGGGAAGAGCAAAGGAAAAGAAAGTAGGGGTAATAAAAGGACAATAAAAAAGTAAGGAATAAAGGAGGGTAAGGAAAAAAAAAGGAAGACATCAAAAATAGGGGCTAGGAATCAAATTGGAGAGTTGGTCATCAATGAAGTCACTTTGAAGGAAGGAGGAGGATCCCTTTTAGCCATACTTATTTAGAAAAGAAGCATGTTAGTTCAATATCTTGTTATTACCAAATATTGTAAGGTATTTTTGCCATAATGTTTCATAGGAATATTATATCAGAATGATTTAATAAGTAAGAAGGCTAAATGATAGACATAAAAAATATAGAGTGATTGAAGTCTAATCATAAATTTTTTATAACATAAATTAATAATTATTTGTAAGTTAGGTGGTTATTTGAAAACAAGGAAATGAAATTGAGTTTTACAATTAGCTATAAGTAAGGAAGAGTACCTTATGAAAAGATTTAAATATAATTTTCTATCCAAAACATAGGAAAGAACTAATATTTCCAGCCTAAAGAAGAGAGAGGGAGAGGGATAGAGAGCATAGATTAAAGGCAAACTTAGAGATTTTCCTTTAAATTACAAATTGGAGTAAGAATGAAGAAGTTCTAGAGAGAAATGCTTAATGAAGTTCAGAGAGAAGAAGAGACTAGTGGTTGTCCTTGAACCTTAACCTTGAATCTTTATAATTACTTAATGATTAAATTAATGTTTAAGAGTGATTCCAGAAAAATTATTTTTTCAACTTGTCATAAATTTGAAAATTTGAATTGTGATATCTAAAACTTATATGGTTATCATTGATGTTGAACCAGGGAGGTTCCAATAACGTGTTTTAACGTTGACAAAACATTATTATTACTAATGTTTAATATTTTGATGTGTTAATAAGACAGGTTAATGCAAATGTGAAAAAGCATGTCCTGACCCAAGGTAGAAGAGCCCTCATGAAGATAATAAAGGAAGGAACAAGTATTGATGAGTTAAAGTGAATATCAAGAGAAGAAGATCAAGTTATTTTAGGTTTAAGAATGTCTTGGTATTTAGTCTTGAGCTTGATCTTAATCAATACTTGAAAGGGCTCTCACATTTGCATATAAGATTTGAATCATGGTTTTAGTGATTAATTGAATTTGATTATGGCATTGGTTTATTAGGAATTGATTTAGAAAGGCATATAGAGATCATGTTGCATAATCAAGGGATAATGTGATGAATTATATTAATGTGTGCCTCTTGATGAGTTTAAGTGAATTGAATTCTTGATTAAAGTAATTTATATGTGTTTGAATTTATGTGAACATACTTGTGACATATTTTGGTTTATGGAATGTTTGAAAAGTTTTTAAAGTTATTTAAGATTAAAAAGTTTCATATAATAGCAAATCCATCTTTTTAAAGTTAATTGAATCATGTTGATTTGTTATATTGTCTATAATTATATCTTAAGACTTGTTTGAAGTCTTATTCTATACTAGGTTAATGTTTGAAATTTTTTGAATTATTTTCTTTTAGATGCTTGATTTTTGGAGTAAAATGGTGGTCTGATCAAATCTATATGATGATGTTGTACTCCAGTAGCCCGATGTTTAGGTCTCCTTCCAACGACTCTTTATTTCCTTTCTTGGATTAAAAATGTTTTAAGCTTTAAACGACTAGTGTTAATTAATATAAGCTACATAACCATCCCTAATACACTTCTAAATCTCTCTACACTCTAAAGACATGATTTCAAGACTCCTAATCACAATTGAAAGATCAATCTTCTTCAACTTCTCTAAGCCATCTCTCTACATCACTATTTTGGTTTTCTCTCATCCCTATTATCGCTTATCTATTTTTTTAATACGAGATTATTTTTTTATGTTAGATCAAGTTTTTATGAGTTGAATTAATCATAGTTTTGATTTTTAAGTTGATTATTTTGATAGATTAGAACTTTATCTTTCAAATTCATTAAAATAGATTCTACTTGTTCTTATCTATTTTTTATATTAATTCTCAATGCCTTAATTTGTTTCAAAAATTCTGAAAATTGTGTTTTTCTATTTACTTAACATTTTTAGAGATTTTCTATTTTTTATTCTGATTTTTGGAAGATTATGTCTTATGATTCAAGTCTGTTCTTTTTAGAGATACTAAATATGTCCAAACTTTTTTGTCATAACTGTCAACATGTTTTTGGATGTTTTAGTCTATTTCTAAAATCTTGGAATAATTATATTCTGATTGTACAAGTGTCCTAGAGTGTTTTTAATATTTTTTTTCGAATTTTGTGAAGTTTATTTAAGTTGTTTTAAAATTGTTTCTAGACACACCTATTTTATCACTGTTTTCCTATTCTTATGCAAACTGCATCTTTTGATTATCTAAATCAATTTTTAGGTGTTCAAACTTGTTGTGATTAGTTTGATTATCCAGGTATTTTTAGTTTTATTTTTAAGAACTTATATCTTATGTTTATAGTTCATATTTCTATACTACTTTAAACTATCTAAATTTCGTGCACTTGCTTTGATTCATATATTGGGCATCTGAATCTAAATTGTTTGTGTTCAAATTATTTTTCTACTTATTTAAGTCCTCAGGGGCATCATTGGCTATTTAACTAATTTTTTAGAGTCTTATTTAACTGTTTGGAAGTGTAAGTTGTCATATCTATCGAATCTGTCCAGGTTTGGTTTATGTGAGTTTTTATAATTGATTTTATTGCATTACCTTTAGAGAAACACCATAGAAGGTATATATTTGTGACTTAAATTGGGGAATTATTTTATATTGATTATGATTTTTGTTATTGGCTACTCTTTGCCATTTAAAATAGAGTTATTAGGTTGCTCTTGGCCTATATAAAATAATATTTGAGTTATATTAATTATTGAATGTGAATTGGACTATTTTAGGCCTTGTATGTGCATTGACATTACATAAGGCATTGGCATAGTATTGGTTGTATTTGAGCCTCTTTCTTAAATTGATTTTGATCAAGTTGTTGATAAGCTATATAAGCTTAAGTAGAGGCTTTTGTAGCCTAAGTTTGGGGTTTGTTTTGTGAAAAACAAAATAATGTATTTTGGTTATGTTTGTAAAGGGTTACTATTCACCCATTAGAAAGTAAGATTGGTTGGGTTCCTATTGACCTTTGTGAATCAAGATTGTATTAGGTTTCTCTTCACCTTGGTTATCAAGATTGTTGTAAGGGTTACTCTTTACCCTAGAAGAAAGATTGTAATTGTTTTTGATTTGTTAGTAAAGAACGATATCCAACAAGTAGTTGGAGAGGAGATGTAGCCTATCTTTAGGATAGGTTAACATCTTTAACAAACCTTATGTCTCTTGCTTCTATTCTCAGTTTACTTATTACTTGTTGTGTATTATCAATTTGGAATTCACCTCTGCATATTTCATTAAATTGGATTGGCTTGGGTGGCAAGTTTAATTTATTATGAAATTTTTATAAAGACTCAATAAACAAAATTATTAGAGCACACCTTACATGTATCCAAGGGCACATCATTGTCCTAGGAGAGCTCATTATGAAGGAAAACCTTAGAATGTGGTTTGAACATAAAAACCATGGGATATGAAATTTTGGACATATTGAAAGCTTTTCCTTTTTTGTCAAACATAAATGGTGAATAAACCATCAAGAATATAGATTATGAAATGTGCTAAAGCTATCCCCAAGGACTTAATTTCGTATGGGTACCTAGAAGATATTGAGTTCTTTGTTTTTGTATGTTAATATCCGTTGGTATCAAATATAAGCAATTAATATCATCTCCATCAATGTTAAACTATTATTTTACAATGATATCTCCAACAATTTTGATAATGATGTCATATAAACTAAACAAGCACATTGTTATACCAAGTGAAAATGGAAGTATATAAAAGAGGTATACAATTGCCTTTATATTTATTCCATTAGAGAATATTGTTTTTCTATATATATTTTTTGGGTAGAAATATTTGTTGCATATATCTAGGGAGAGCTCTTAAATGCGATTGCACAAGTAAAAATAATGAATTTTAAAAATGTCATCTTTTTGGAAGTGGTATATGTTTCAAAAAACGTTTTGTATAAGCATTTTTTCCTTATATGTTTTGAATTTTTTTTACATGTGTATGTTGAACTAAGGGATGTTCTAATCTTTTTTTAATAATAAAAAATTATTTTTTACTAATGATTTAAGTTTTTGTGTAAGGATAGGAAAATGTGGCTTTAAAGAGGAAAGTTGGACTTGAAGACCAAAATTGAGGAAAATACAAGAGCAAGAATGTTAGAAGCTTCAAGACCTTTGTTTAGATAGTTTGAATTTGGTTGTATGTTTTACTTTAAAGGTTTGATAATCATATGGGCTCAAATTGCATTTCAATTACATATGTTTTCAAAGGTATTTGAATTTTTCACTAAATATGGCAAATCTTTTGTTTGCGTCAATTGAAACATCTTGACAGTTAAAACAACCTTGGAAATGTTTTAAAAACTTGTGTGAAGTGTATATAAAGAAAAATAAAATGTTTTGAAAATTTTAAGAATGGATTAGAATTTGTTTTAAAAAAAGTTTCAAAGTGAGCTTAATTTGTCATTAACTAAGACATAATTTGCTTTTGAGCTAAACTGAAAACTCTTGGTATTAACAATTACTTAGGGGATTTGTATGAGTTAAATTTTTGTGTATTTTAAAGTGTGGAAATGTTTTGGCTAATGTTTGGTAGTCTATGCAATGTTGCTGAGTCTGTTGTGTACTATCAAATAATAAACCTAACTAAACCTAGCTATGTAGCAGGGTGAGTTAAGGTCGAATCCATAGGGAGCTAAGTTCGAATCCATAGGGAGCTAGGGGGTACTACTATTTCTAATATTGTAAAAAAATAAAAATAAAAATCGTGAGCACAAATAAAACTAACAGCGCTAAGATGCAATGAAAATAATAAAAGGGACAAATATAAAGCAAAAGACAATAAACAAACAACAATGACAAATAAATGGTTTGAAGGTATTATTAAGATTCTAGGATAACTACTGATCTTTGAATTTAAAGAAAAGGTGTTCTAGCCAATATGTTAGCCTATAGGTTTGAAAAAGCTCTCAAACCCTCAGTTCCTCTAACTTAGGTAAATCTAACAAGCTTTAGAAATACCCTAATCTTCATTATAACCTAGAACAAGCTCTCTAGATTTAATAGTAAAGATGCATTAGGTACTAAGAAATGACTTAGGCTATTGACACACAAGCTCGAAAAGTGTAACCTAAAGGTAAGGAACCCTAGACTAGTTGGTTAAGTATCCTAACAAAACCAATTAACCTATTGCTACTTTTTGGAAACCGCCAAGGACAATTACGTATCACATGCTCAATCATAGTACTCAAGTTAGGTAATTAAAATTACCTAAAGGTTGATCAAACCTAATGATAATACCTAATTCATGACATGTAACCAAGGTTCCAAACCAACCTAAGCCTGAAAATACCAAATCAATTCAAAATAAGCTTTATTCTCACAATTAATAATCCTTTCATCTTTCCTATACATTCAAGCCCTTAAAAACCTAACAACACATAATTAAATTAAGCGAAAAACAAATGAAATAAACATAAGCCATAATTAATTAAATTAAACCATTGCTAGAAAATTAAACAACACAAAAGGAAAATCACAATTTAATACTTAATCTAAAACAAATACAAATCAATTAAGCTATTAATTAATTAATTAAATCATAATTCAACAAAACTAAAACTAATGTTCTAATTAAAAATTTCAGCATAATTGAATTGAACAAACATTGACATTAAATAATTAAAATTATAAGAACAAGCATAAATCCTAATTACCAAGCTTAAATTAACCTAAGAAATTAATAACAAATGAAAACATAAGGAACAAAACTTAGCACTTGATAAAGATAAACATAATAATATAAACCCAAAGGTCATTACATAAAAGGAAAAGCGTTAAACACATGATTTAAAACCAAGCATTCATATATGTAAAACATAAGACAAGCATTCGGATATAAACAAAGAAAGCACGTGAAAAGGAAAAGGAAACTAACGAAATAACAATCTAAAAGCATAAAAAGTGAAATAATTCAAAATAAATCCAAAAGGTGGCTATCGAAATGTTCAAGTGGAGAGCTGGCTACTTCAAAGCTTTTTGGTGCCGTCAACTCCAAGGAAGAGGCAAGCTCTAAGGTGCTTTCCAATACCTATGGAGACAAGCTCTTCAAAGAAAGCAAGGTCTAGCTACAAGTTGTCCAAAGGAGCTCCTAAGCTTTGGGAGCCATCCCCACCTCCTTGTAACTTGCTCTGCCAAATGTTGTTAGTGGAGGAGAGCTGCTCTCCTTTTTATTTTTGCTGTTATAGTCACCTAAGGCTCCTTCCCCTTTAGAAAGTTAGTTTTGTTTTGTTTTTATTACACACTAGGGTTGCGTATGTCAAGCCTTGCAAAGAAGGCTTTTGTCCTTTGTGAAAAACACTGTAGCATCACCACTTAAATGTTGCACTCTAAAGCTTTTATTTTCCAAACGCTGCTGCATGCTCCTTTGAGAAAGCTCCTATCCACTTACTTGTTAAACGTTGATGTTATGCCATTTTATTCCAAGCTTTAAAGCTTTGGCTCTTGCTCTCAACATTTTGTCCTCTTCTTAGAAAGCTTTGTGAAGCTTTTAAATGTTTTACATCTTTTTATTCCAAACCTTTTAAAATTTTTTTTGTCCCCTTGCTTTTGTGAAAACGCTACACACCTTTGCTCCACTTTTAAATGTTTTAGTTTTTTGTTTATTTTTCTCCTTTGCCTTCCAAACTTCACGCTTTTAGTTTGTAGTGTTTCATGATTAAACTCGCATGCAAATCCAAAAGGAACACAAATTAACCATTTAAACACAAAAATAGGATTGAAATGGAATTAAAATGCATATGAAAATTCAATATATTTCAATCCTATCAAGTTCCCTCAACGGTACCTTTCAACAATGATTGACAATGCCATTTTAAGGGGCTATTGAAGTTAAGCTTTTTTGTCTAGAAGAATAGCAGCGGTCTAATTCCCTTGTTATAATATGACGCTAGACAAAAAACATAATGGTGGGTATCAATAGCATTATTGAAAACCATTATTATGAGTATTATCAAGTGAGTAATAACTCGTTTTTGATGTCCAGTGGCTATTTTGATAAATCAATGACATTTTAAGGCTAGTATTGTCATACATAGAGATTCTAAAGGTATTTGAACAATCTTTATGAATTTATGAAAGTGTTTGAGAATAAGAAGTGAACAAAGTTTATTTTTGAGCATTGATGATGCTTCTTTATTGTTTAAAGCAAGGTTTTTCATCTCTTTGTTTTGAATGAAACAAAGTTTTTTTTTGTGATTTGTTTATAAGGCCTTCAAGCAAGTTTCTACACATATATTTCATCTTGAAAAGAAATTTAACGCTTTTGTTATTGACATTAAAGTAAAACACCTTTGAGGTGCATTTTTTATTGTTTAAAGGGCATTTCAATATGTTGGGATGAGGATTCATTTAAAGGTTTCTTTCTGTCTTGAAAAATATTTCTGCAAGGTTTCTCTACACCTTGTAAAATGAAGATTGGGTCTGTAAAGGGTTCCTCTTCACCCAAAGAAGAATTGTATCTTGATTTTAATTCTTCATAAAATAACTAACACAACTGTTGGAGAGTGGATGTAGGGAATTAAAATTATTGCTGAATCATTATAAAAATCCCTTATATATCCTCCCCACTCTATCTTTTAATTTCCATTTGTTGTTTATTGTTATTAGGCCTTGAATTAAATGCATTTCTATCTTAATTTAATCCAATTTTAAGGCACATTGCTTCCAATTTGTTGTTAATGTGTTTAATTATGTTTATAATTGTTGTGCAATACATATGGAAGCTAAAAAGTGGAGAAAATCTAAAAAATTCAGCACAAATATTAGTGTGATAGACTTAAACAACACCTTTATAGATGTCGATTTACTCCTTTATAACCCGCTATTTAAGTCATTTTGGGAAGTAAAATGGGAGAGTTAAACAACGTAGTTATACTGTTCTTCAAGTGTCTTTTTACTCCCTATCGAGATATTCCCATCTGCCACTTACTTTCCATTTGTTGTAATTTGTTCCAACTTGTCCTAGACATATAAGTAAAGCTCTCTAGAGATCAATTTTGCAGTAGAAAATATGAAATGGATAGGAGAATCCAGATCAAGCATCTATTTCTCTCTTCTTTAGATAGTGCTTAGGTTTTTCTTTTATTTTTTCTTTTTCTAACCTTTGTATCTTGTATTTTCAGGTTTTTTTTAAGGATTCTCAGAAGCTGTTCTATGTCATTGAAGGTTGTCTAACACTTTGTATCATCATTTCGTGAAATCTAAACACTTCTTTCCCTTATTTCATCTCTTTTTGTTCATATATATGTAAGAACATAGGTTGTTTCACTTTCAATCCAAATTTCTTGTTTATGTATGATGTTTTGAGTTAAATTGTAGCTAGGGATAGGTTTTTGATTGTCTTGAGTGAGTTTATAACATATGATTGGATGATAATTTTTGTTTATGTGAGATCTTAAAGCATATCTTAACTTGATCACTTAGGATACAACCTTAGATGATTAAGTAGAGGACCAATCATTTAATTCATTGGCAAAATCCATAAATAATAAGATTTTAATCAATAGATGATCATTGATTGGTTAATTAATGATAGTACTAATCTCGAATATGGAATTTAGAATTAGAAACTTCCTATTGATTTATGAGTGGACCAAACCAAAATTAGGAATGTTAAAAAAAAGGCAATGACTTGACCATAGATTTATCTTGATTTAGTGAAGGTGTTAGATTAGAAATTCCAATGAATTCCATAACTTGTTTAAGTCATTTAGGCCTAGTCCTTAGTCATTTAATGAATTGGTAATCCTTAAGCAATTTAGAGTTCAATTGCAAAGATGGAAGCTTTTTAGTTAGTTTTAATTATATTAATCCTTAGTTTTAAGCCTTGAGTTCCATTAGATAATTGTAATCCAATTGTTTTAGTAGTCATACAAATAAGTTCTCTGTGAGTTTGACATTCTAGAGTCTTAAATGTGCTCTACTTTATTACTTGTGACCGGTACACTGCCATGAAGTTGGTTTGGTATTGAATTTAATATTCATGTTAGTTGATTAATTTAATTGAGGATAATTAGTGATACCAAATAAACACAGCAAGTTTTTAGTGTTGTTACCGGGGAACTGACTATTGTGTAATACTAAGAATATATTGGTGTCAATTATTCTAGGGTGTAAATATTGTTTATATCATGTTCTTGTGCTTTATTTTTTTGTTTCTTGTGTTCTTTATTTTTTGTGTTTGTTTTATATACTGTTTGAGTGGTGGAGCATCTTGTAGTATTTAGCTTTAGACAGTGTAAAGATGTGAGGACAATATGATCATTGGCAAAATCACCAATGGTATGAGCCAGAAGAAGCTAGTTGATGGGCAAACCACAATGCATGTCATGAATCTTATGTGTTTAATCATTCATCCTCTTATCTTGATTATGTTTGGCACAATTCATCTCATAATGACCATCTATTACTCTGGGACAGTCATTTCATTTTCAAAGTCATCCTAAACCAAATTATAAGCCACCTTATGGCCCTTATTCTGATCACGAGTCTAGAATTACAACATTAATTAAAATGAAGGATTTAATGAGGGAGCTTAGGAAATGCATTCACTTGTGCATGAATATAGGGTTAAGGACAAAGTTCTTTTAGAAATGCAATTAGAATCCCAAATGGAACATTTCAAAACATCAATTAGAAAGTATTCTTCATGTCAGTTCCATAAGTCCCCTCCATTAGAGCCAAGTAGGTCAGCACCTTTGAATATGCATAATGTTAACCAAGAGTCTTCAAATTCTTTTAAACATAATGATGATGAATGTTTTTTGTGCATGAATGATGAAAAAGCTCTTGAAACTAATGAAAGTTTAGGTGCACCATTAAATAAGTGTATCGTTGAATTAGATATTGTTAATGAAGAAAATGTTCATGAATTAGATTGCCATGACTCATTGGCTTTTAATTGTCAACAAGATGATATGCATGTCATTGATGACTTGAATGAAGACAAAGAGAAATTTAAAATTGAATGTAAGGAGTTGCATGAACCAAGTAATGATATGGTGGATCAAAATGATGAATTGATGAATGTTGAAGTATCAATTGAGCGAGCACATTGATTTTCTAGGTGTGTCTCCGTTTAATCCTAGGCTAAAGGTAGTCATGCTTACATATTTACCATGGTTCTTTACTCAAGGTAAGGGTTTTAACTTATTGTTTTTCACAAGTAAGATTTGTGATGCTTTTCATCACCTAATTAAAGGTGTAAGAACCCATTGAGAATTTAACTTCTCCATCTCTAAAGCATAAGGCTCATCAATTAGATGGAGAGTTAAAGTTTAGGTTGAAAATTCCCTAACTTTAAGGTTCAACTAAAAGACCTTAAAGAAGCTTTTGTTGGTAGGCAGTCAAACTGTTGTAGTATGGTTTAGTGTGCTTCAGTGCACTTTCTTTGGTTTGGTGTGTTTTCCTTTTTATGATCCTTGTTATTCTTTGCTTATTTTCTTTAGGGAGCATAGCTTCTTTATTTGGTTTTTGGTGCTTTGATTATCTTTTGTTGGATTTGTAGGTGTTGTCTTTAATCTTTGTTATCTTATGGAGCAAGTTTCATCATGCATCTTTAATAGATCTTTTATCTTCTATACGGATGTTTTCTGTTCCTTATCCCTTATTTATGTGTTTATTATGTGTTTTATGAACATTGAGGACCATGTTCAATTTAAGTGTGGGGGAGGCAATGGATGATTGCACTTAAGTTTGATTTGGCCTAAAGTACGTCAATTTATCATCTTTTTCATCATAATTTATAATTTATAGATTTTTTTTCTAATTTGATGCAAATTTTTAGACATTTTTCCTTTTTTAAAATTTATTATGCCCCTTTTAGATGTTATATGATTGATTAAGTCTATTAAAGATTAAATGGTTTTAAATTATTTGATGTTTTGGATTATGACATTTTTTTATCATTATGAGTTCTATGTTTAAAATGCATAGTGTTGAAACAAAATGTTATTTCTTTTAAAATATCATATCATCTTACTTTAAATTGAAGGGAAAAGAAAAAGATTAAAAACAAAAAATATGATAAAAAAGAAGATAAGATAAGATAAGGGAAAAATAATAAGTGAGTTTATTCACTCCACTGGCTTTAAACCAATTGGTTGAAGTTTATGAGTGGAGTTAGTAGCTAGTTGATGTGAGGTAAATTGATTGATGTATCGGGGATGTTCAAGAAAAATGTTCGTCTTCGTGTAATAAGATTACTTGACCTTTCAACCAAGCTTAAGAAAGCTCACATTTTTGCTTTATGTTTTGGTTTTATTAAATAAAGGATGATTGATGATTTTACATGTAGAATGGAAGTGTGATTAAGTTTGAATTTGATGAAACATGAAGTGATTTAAAGTTATTTGTGATTTGATATGCTTGATTGACTATATATCAAGTTTTAGGTGTATAATTTTTTGAAAACATCAATTTTGCATGTGGAATGAAAGTGTGATTGAGTTTGAATTTGATGAAACATGAAGTGATTTAAAGTTATTTGTGACTTGATGTGCTTAATTGACTATATATCAAGTTTTAGGTGTATAATTTTTTGAAAACCTAAGGAAATTGGTCCATTGATTGTGTTTGATGAGTTGGAAAAGTTTTCCTTAACTAATAGGTCATGTTTAAGGTGATTGAAGGTTGCCTAACACTTGTATCATCATTTGGTGAAATCTAAACCCTTCTTTCCCTTATTTTATCTCTTTTGTTCATATATATGCAAGAACTTGGGCTATTTTACTTTCAATCCAAATTTCTTATTTATGTATGATGTTTTGAACAAAATTGTAGGTAAGGACAGATTCTTGAATGTCTTAAGTGAGTTTATAACATATAATTGGAAGATAATCTTTGTTTATGTGAGATCTTAAAGCTTATCTTAACTTGATCACTTAAGATATGAGCTTAGATGATTAATTAGAGGAACAATCACTTAATTCATTGAAAAAATTCATAAATAACATTATTTTAATCAATACATGGCCATTGATTAGTTAATTCATGAGAGTACTAATCTTGAATATGGAATTTAGGATTAGAAACTTCCTAAACTTTAAGCCTACTTCCTATTGATTTATGAGTGGACCAAACCATAAACTAGGAATGTCAGAGAAAAAACAATGACTTGACCATATCTTTGTCTTGATTTAGTGAAGGCCCTAGATTAGAAATTCCAATTCATTCCATAACTTACTTAAGTCATTTAGGCCTAGTTCTTAGCCATTTAATCAATTGGTAATCCTTAGACAATTTTGAGTTCAATTGTAAAGATGGAAGTTTTTTAGTTATTTTTAGTTAAATTAATCCTTAGTTCTAAGCCTTGAATTTCCTTAGATAATTGTAATCTAATTGCCTTTGTAGTCATACAAATTGGTTCTTTATAGGTTTGACATTCTGGAGTCTTAAATGTACTGCACTTTATTACTTGCAATAGGTACATTGCTGTGAAGTTAGTTAGGTATTGAATTTGGTTTGCATGTTAATTGATTGAGTTAATTGAGAATAGTTAGTGATATAAAATCAACATAGAAATCATCTCTATAATTACTTTGTGAGCATTTGGAAAAAGCATTTGTATACCATATATGTTGAATTATGGTTTAGAAACCACAAATAGGATAAATCAATTAAGGTTCCTACTTTAGAAAATTTTTAGATGTCCAATTCACCTCACTCTTTGGTGCCTTTAAGAATTATAATTGGTAGTCTCACATTGTATATAGAAAATTTTAACAAAAATTATGAATAAAGATCTAAGATGACACTTTTGATAGCTACCACATGTTACGAGGGGCAAAAAATTAGGGGCCATTATTTAATGGGAATAATTATCTTTATTAGAAAAAATGAAATTCTTTCTTATAGCTAAAAATAAAGAATTATACGATATAGTTAGTAATAAGTCATACATTCCCACCAAAGTAGTTAGTGATTAAAAGGTGCCTAAGGTTAAAGACGAATAAATTTGTAAGGATAAGAGGAT
Organism: Pinacopodium congolense; assembly: GCA_028565735.1. Classification (NCBI taxonomy): domain Eukaryota; kingdom Viridiplantae; phylum Streptophyta; class Magnoliopsida; order Malpighiales; family Erythroxylaceae; genus Pinacopodium; species Pinacopodium congolense. The sequence continues at coordinate 9,415 of JAOXYD010158347.1, read as the reverse complement.
GATAGCTTTAAGCAATAGGGGTTTTCATATTTTTTTTGTATGCAATTTAGTGTACACTTTAAGTCACACATAAGGGTACAAATTAAGTTAATGAGAGTAAAGCATCAATACTTACACACCAATATAAATTATTTCACATGCATCATGATGAAAGTATATTAAGCATGTATACAAGGTTTATTTATATTATTAATGCATTTAAAGGATTAGGAAAATCATATATTAATGTTGATTTTATAAGAAAGATCCTTAGTTTTTTGTCAAAGTCATAGGAGGTAAAGGTGACCATCATTCAAGAAGCGAAGGATCTTAACACTTTACCCTTAGAAGAGCTAACTGGTCACTCCTCACTTATAAAATGCACCTTAAGGAGACAAAGTAGGAGGAAATGATGAACAAGAAGAAGGATGTAACATTCAAAGCCCTGAGGAAAGCTTAAAATGATGAGGAGACATCTTCACGTAAAAGTGAAGATGATGACATTGCTCTCCTCACAAGGAAATTTAAGAAGTTTTTGAAAAAGAAAGGCTAAAGTGAAGATGATGACATTGCTCTCATCATAAGGAAATTCAAGAAGTTTTTGAAAAATAAAGGCTACTCAAGGAGAAAAGGGTAAGGTAAGAATAAGTTTTAGAAAAATCTACTAATATTGTATATTTTATATATAGGAAATTTGGATCTATGAGAAATCAATATCCACTTCTCAAGGAGAACGAGATTGATGAGAAGAATGGTAAGAAAGAAAACAAGGAGCGGAAGAAGAATAAGAGAGGTTTGAAGGCCATGGAATAGGATAGTTTAAGAGACTTTGAAAGTGAATATTCAAATGAGGAAGTTGCTAACTTTTTCTATGTGGCTTTGAAAGACAAGATACCCTTTAGCTCTTACTCTGATGATGATGATGATGATGTAGATTAGGAATTGGCTTATGACAACTTGTAAATTTTTAGAAGTTATGACCTTAAAGAGGAAAAAATATTAGAAGCTATGACCTTAAAGAGGAAAAAAATATCTTCCAAGTGCAAGGAAGCTTTAAAATTATTGGAAAAATGTAGTTTAGAAACTAATAGGTTAAAGAAAGAAATACATGACTTAGAATCTAAGGATGTGGTTATTGACGATAGGAATAAATTGATAGAAGAGAATAAATCTTTAAGGCAGGAGATTAATATCTTAAAGGAATCTTTGAAAAAAAAGGTATGTTTGGTTTTGGAGCCCAAAAGTATTCTAATGATAGGCATGGGTTAGGGTTCTTTTAAGGGAGTGTAACTACTATTGTTGAGACCATCTTTATGAAGGGTAAGGGTCTTAATGAAGAGGATATGCCAAAGACATCATTTGATAATGTTGCATCTACATCTAGACCTCAACTTAGGAAAAATCATCATGTTTTTACTTATGAATCTAGACCTAAATCTAGAAGAAATGTGCATGCAAGCAAAAATACGCAAAACTTTTATACAAATGTATAATCATCATATGATGCATATAGGCCACATGATAGAAATTATAAGCCAAAATATTTGGTTTCCCATATAGAGATGAAAACAGATAGAAATATGTTTTATCCATATTCTAGACCTAAATTTAATCAAAGAAGAACATATAGAGATAAGTGCGTTTAGGGAAAATATAAGGTCACATCTCCATTTTTAATATGTTCGTATAATTTGCAACTATTGTATATGTTTTGATCATGTATAGATTTTTTTAATAAAAAAACTTGGTTTCTTAATTCACTAGGAGGCATAAGTAGTAGAAAGGTATCTAACCCCTAAGGATCTAAGTCAATATGGGTGCCTAAAATAAAATAAAATATTCTTGCTTTATAGGAATTCAAGAGAAGTAATTGGTGTGTGGATAGTAGATGCTTTAGACATATAATAGGGGATGCTTTATAATTCATACTACTAAGGAGCAAGGAAGGAGATTATGTGACATTTGGAGACAATGCTAAGAGTAACGTTATTGGCATTTGAAAGGTTAGTAAAAATAATGCTATACTTGGTAATGTACTTTTAGTTGATGGTTTAGAGCATAACCAATTAAGTATTAGCCAGTTATGTGATAGAGGTTTTAAAGTGAGTTTTGAAAGAAAATCATGTGTTTTTTTCTAGGGTGTTAAATAATAGTATTTTGTTTATTTTTAAGAGAGAAGGAAACATTTAAATTATTAATTTAAATAATCTCTCTAACCATAATGTTAAGTATTTTGTGTCTATGAATGAAGATGCTTGGACGTATCATAGGAAATTAAGATATGCAAGTATAAAGCTCTTATCCAAGCCAAACAATAAGAAATTAGTGAATAGGCTACCAAAGGTGAAATTTTAGAAGGATAAGGCATATAGTACTGGCCAAATAAGGAAGGAAACTAAAAGCTCCTTTGAGAAGAAGAAATCGGTAACAAACTTTTAGACGTTTTTCATGTGGACTTATTTATCCCTTCTAAAGTTGTAAGTTCAAGTGAAAAATTATAAGCTTTTATTATGGTTGATGATTTAGTAGGTTTACTTAGGCTATTTTTCATGTTAGTAAGGATGAACATTTTTTGTCATTTTTGCAGTTTGCTAAGAGAACACAAAATGAGAAATGTTATATGATTACATCTATTAAAAGTGATTATAGTAGGGAATTTGAGATTGATTTTTTTGGGTCTTTTTTTTACGAGAATGGAAATCTCTATAATTTCTATATACTGATGACCCCTTAACAAAATATACTCATTAGGAGGAGAAATAGTAAAGAGTAAGCTGCCAACTCAATAAGGAAAATTAGAATGTACTTCTTGACACTAAACAAGTCAAGGAACAAAAGAAATATTTCAACATGTCAACATTGTACAACTTTGAACACTATATATTTTCAATAACATCTACAATGCTACCAATATGTATCTTTTATCATGCAATGACACAATCATCATAAAACCAAATAAATTATTCATATATAATATGGAACAGTTTTATGTAAACTTTTATCCTTTAATTAAATTAAAATAAATTTTATTCTTATTCTTAATGGGCCCTATTTAACCTAGGAGGACTATATTCAATGGTTTGGCAGCTCAATTCCTCATCCCATCATCTCAATCATCATTATATGGATATGAAAAAAGAAAAATATAACAGCACAAAGTACCCTTCACTCAATTGCATTTGGTACCCTGGTACCCCTTTAGTTCTTAGTAACAAAGATAGGGTATCCCCAAGACTCAAGATACTCCGGTAACACTTTGGTACCTAGCTATCGGCATAAGCATCCCCAGGACTTAGGATGCCCTATCTATCTGTGCACTTGCTCCACAGATAGGTAGCTAACCCCACCTTAATCACATCGTAATCATCATCACGTATGACCATTGAACATATCCTATCCTAGGTAAGCTACTATTTAATGAACTCTATTTATTCATTCAATCTATATCATTCTCATTTAATTATACCACAAGATACCCATAGTCATACATTCCCATAATTTCAATGTTCATGTCATACATATAATTAATACATATATGTTTCCACTTATGAAATCATGTTTCGCACAATATACAATTCCATCACATATCCAATGCATGATTATATCTTTACAAGATTCATAATGTAATCACATGTTAGTTATTCAAATAAACAAATACATTTGTAAACGCATATTGAATAAATTAACTCAAGGTTATTACCTACTCATAAAATCATACTTCCCACCATATATCACATCTTAATATATCTATCATGCAATTTATTAATTTTAAGACCCATCATATACTTCCATACTAATCAAAAGCATACACAATATTTCCAAGATCATAGAACACACACTTCACAAATCTCATGCTTCATAGATATTATATGAATATACACTTTAATCATTACAAATAATTTATTGTGCCAGAATTTAATATATGTATTTCTAGTAATTAATAATTCCACAAATATTACATTCAAAGGTATGAAAACAACAACCTAAAAGTGCACATTCATTAATCATTTAGGCACACAATTTATATTAGTCATCTAATACATCAAATAACATAATAAAGTACATCCTAATTAAACCTTTACTTACACTTCATAATTAATAAAAATCTAGAATCAAGTCTAAACCACTAACTCTTTCCTTTCTTCACTAGAACATAAAATATCACAAACTATTATCAATTTTAATTTAAACTAAATGAACTAAATAATTCTTCCCCATTTATTTTATTTCATTGATTACTACTAATATCCTATTTCCATTTTCATGTTCCTCTTTTCCCTATTTCTTTCCTTCTTCTTAATTTATTACTCTCTACAACTATTTATAAAATTTTAAGAATACCCTATTTTTTCTAAAAATTCTCATGATTCCTTTAAACACTTATACTTCCTATTTTACCCTTTACTTTTACTCATAATTACAAAATTGCCCTATTATTCTTAAAGTTCCAAAATTTCCCTTAATTATTTTCTAAAATTACAAGACTAACCCCATCTTTAACCTCTCATCCCTCTCTCTAAACACGTCTCACTCACCTCCCTCTCCTCTCTCTTCTTTTCTTATTTTTCTTTCACTTAAGACACTTCTTTTCATTTACTTCATCATTCATTTCTCATTTCTCTATAGTGGTATTATTGAACATTTAGGTAAGGGATTTTCCAAGTGTATAAGTAAAGAGTTTAAGATGAATATAATGGGAGAGTTTAATTTCTTTCTTAGCTTAAAAATTAGGCAAATGGAAGATGTAATATTCATTAATGAAGCCAAGTATAGTAAGAAATTACTAAAAAGGTTTGAAATGAACCAATCTAAGCCAATAGGAACACCTATGAGTGTCACCACTCAGTTGAATAAAGATGAAGAAGGTATATTTGTATATGCTAAGATGTATAATGATAGGTAGTTTGCTTTACCTTATCACAAGTAGGCCTAACATCATTTTTAGTGTTTATTTATGTACTAATCAAGCCTTAGAGAATCTCATCTTTTAGCTATTAAGTGCATTTTACAAATTTGAATGGAACTACATCTTTAAGATTATGACATCTGTTTGCTCTTTTTAAGCTATCCTACAAGTATATAGGTCGTAACTAATAGTATAACAATATCGTCCCTATAAGGATTGAATATAGATAACTAAAAATTTTAATTGCACTTTGTTTAAGGTAAAAATTTTGAAGAAGCTAAAAATTAACTAATTTAACAAAATTAAAAAAATGAACATGCAGAAAAGTGAAAAATAATGAAATTACTCAATGATGGAAATTTATGGGTTATTCTATCCTCGTTTATCCTCCCTTTACCTTATTGATTTAACTAGGTTTAATCCTAGATATCCAATGGTTTGATTACCATTTCTCGATATCTTATCAATTAATGCCAATTAAATAGATATAAGTTGATTTGTAATCTTTGGGTTCAAAAAACTACTCGTAAATTGATAGGGATGAATTTTGTTAAGTTTTGGTATGTGAATTTATATGAGTTTATCCTTATTTTTGATATAAAAGTGTTGAAGTTATGTGATTATGTATTGAATGTCAGGTTTAATCTTTTGATGCAAGTTTTGGACCAAAAAACTAAATTTGGGAAAGAATTAGAGAAAAAAATGGAGCAAAGGTTATCATTTTGGACTATCAACAGTGGTCTATAGCTAATCAACAATAGTCCAACAAATCACCGTTAATAGGCAAAATCTAGAAAATGATTGGCTATTAAGTATACAGTAAACAAAACCTTAAAAGGGCAAAGAGATCCTTCACTCGTCCCTAGCTTTGCACCAATTGGAAAGGTCATAGAAAGGGTCTAAAAGAGTAGAGACCATTCTCCAGCAGCCATTACCATTTTTTGAGATTTCATCTTGTTTTCTTGGAATTTCTTCATGTTTTTTAGGTTTTAAGTATGGTTTTGCTACTATTTTACTTTCAATAAATTTAGTTCAATAATTTTAATAAAATCATACAGACCATAGAAAATATAGATGAATATTCAAAACTACCTAATCAAACATATAATAATACTCAAATAATTGAAAATGAAATAAAAACACAATTATTCGAACAATGAAATTGAGAAAAACCTTCAACATAACTTCTTAATCCTATTACTGATCAAGATGAAATAGTCTTTGGATATGAATTTGATCAAGAAATTTATATGGAAAATCCTACTCAAGGAAAAGAAGAAACTGAAAGTAGACAGGAACAAGGTGAAACTAGTAGACATGGTGAAAAATGAAATCTTGAAACCAAACAATGCTATGAAAGACTACAATATGATATAAACCAACGAATGACTTTGATTTTAATCATCATCACTTTGGTTTTTATCAAAATAAAAATAAATTTCCAAATTTCTTGATGAATATACACCTAAATATATTCAATTAGGACTAGATGGAATATTATATTTAGATTGTACAATAAATTCGGAAAACTACTTCAAGAATGGGCAAGTAAGAAGCCATTAATTATTCAAATTGAAAAACCCTTTGAAGGATTAGTACATAGAAAAAACCTATGGAATTTTATACTATATAAAACAAGAGAAGCTGTAAGTGATTATTTAGTAGATAATGAAGAAAGTATAAAAGAGGAAAGTGGACTTAGACTTGTTGAATATGCAAATGATACAACTTGAGATACCACTGTAGCTTTTCATAAAATAGTTGGTACTATCTAAAAAGAATTTATAGGAAAAGACTTAGCCTCTTATAAACAAGAAATAGAAAATGAGGAACAAAAAAATGCATTATGGTATTTAAATAATATTCAAATATGTGATATTTGCTATTTTGAAGAACATACACATGAATTTAAAATTTATTATTATAAACTACTACCTTCTAAAAAAGAAGTTTATACTGACATATTTATACAAAAATTACCTTATCTATCGATAAAAAAATAGTTCTAAAAAAAACTCCATTCTTATGTAGTAGCCAACACACTAGAAGGAGAAATTACTATTATAAAAGAAGTATAGCACAAATGTCTAAAAAAATTAAGACTTAAATTAAAGCATTCTGACATTATATTATGTTATTCCAAATATTCAGAAGTTCCATATCAATATGGATGTGAAACAACTAAGAAAACTAAACATTATTATTAAAAGAAAAAATACCCAAAATGGAAAAAATTCTTATCGATGGAAAAAATATTTGAAAGTATTTTATAAATAACCTAATTTTCAACCTAGAAAAAATTTTTTAGAAGGAAATCTCATAGACAATATAAAACAAAGAAAAAATATTGTCCTGAAAATAAAAAGAAGTGTCAATGCTGGTTATATAAGGAAGAAGTTCGTTATGAAAATAAATGTTGAAAATGTAAACAACCAAAATATCAAGAAAAGTTACATATTTTAAACTTAGCAATCGCTTATAATTTATAACCAATAGAATCCGATTATGAGATTGACTCTACTATATCTTCTCTATATCAATATGAAATAAAATCAACCTCAACAACTTAATCTCAACACTACATTTATTCAAATGATAATTCAGGGTAAAAAGATTAATGCTTATATAGATACAGGAGCAACTATTTGTATAGCATCTAAAACATTATTAAAAAATTGGAAACAATTACAAAAACCTTTACACATTAGGATAGTAGATGAAAGTACAAAACTTATATGGTATGTAAGTTATTATAACAAAATTATTATTGAAAATTATACTTTAATAATACCTTTTATTTACCAACAAGAATCTAGATTACTATTTATTATAGGAAATAAATTTCTAAAACTAAATAATCCTTTTTGTTAATATTTACATTATATTATTTTTAAAACTCCAGAAATAAAATATTTAAAACAAAAATCTATTATCGATTGATGATTTAATTGTAAAACCAAAATCACTAGTTTTACGCTCAAAACTGTAAGTATATGGGTCGTATTTGTAGTAAAGAATGGATATCGATGCCACGAGGATTGTATCTAGACACCATACAAATTTGGCTTACACTTAATTGTAAGTTGCTTAATTGATCGCTAAAGGCTAAAAGTTGTGATTGAAGAGTTGTCATCATGTCAAACGGAATCATCGCCTTTTGTTCCTTGAATCCTTGAGTTACTAAGATTTTTGGACCATCTTGTGCTCCTTGTATTCATACAACTGCAAACACACAAGGAAAAGTATAAAAAATTCTCAAATCAAAGTCAACAAAACTGAACAAGATGTTAACATACACATTCCCTAGCAACGGTGTCAAAAACTTGTTAATTAATTTTTAATTGTAAAACCAAAACCACTAGTTTTACTCTCAAAATTGCAAATATACGAGTTGTGCTTGTAGTAAAGAACGGATATCGATGCCACGATGATTATGTCTAGAAACACTATCAATTTGGTTTAAACTTTATTCAAAAAATCGATTTAAACAAATAAATTAAAAATAAATAAGTAAAACGAAAACAAATTGGAATTAAAAAACAAGCAACACAAACCAATCGCCAACACTGCAAACTAAAATTTGGAAAAAAATCAAGATTTAAGAATAGGAATTGTTATAATCCCTATTTGTTCCCTTTTAGTTTAATTGATCTAATCTATATTTGGCCCAAGATTTCCTAACATTTTAGCTATCCTCTCGCAAAGTGCAAGTAAATATCACTAGTTAAATAATCTAGGATTAACTTTGGGATTTCTCAACATGCAAAGCCTTTCCTAAATATTCAACTAGATATGAAACTATCCTATAAGCATTATATCAATTTATCAAAATCTCTTCCTAACAAATCAATACCTTGTTATCTATGTATCTATTAAATGCCAACTCTTATTGTGCATCTAATACAGATTACCCAACTCACTATCTCAATTTGTTGAAAGGTTTAAGCTCAATAAATAACATAAATATTTATAACATTAAATCAATAACCAAAGGTTCACAAATAGTTCAAACAACAAATCCTAAAAATATTTCAACCACTCATAATAAAAATACGTTCAATCATGTCTATATTCTCTAAAATGTAAAAGATAATAAATTAAATAAAATAAAATTAAAAGAAAATAAATATGAAAAGAAAATATAGAACTTGAAAGAATTCTTTAAACTTGAAGTTTTTATGTGGAAATAAAGGTTATGGTTTGACTTAGAGAGGAAGACTATGATTTTCCTTGTTTTTTTAGGTACTCTCCTCACTCCGTCTTCTCTCCTTGAACCTAGTCTTGGTTGGCTCTCTTAATTATTATTTATTCAATCTACGTTCTTCTCCTTTGCTAGGGCTGTCTCCTTTTCTTTTAATTTTCCAACTACTGTGCGTTTTGGGGCTTAGGGACTTCGACTTAGGTGTTATTGAGTGCATGCGAGTGAGCTCCAGCCACTTTAGTCCATGCGTGTTGTCACGCAGTGTTCTTCCTCCCACCGAAGAGGCTAGCATTTACCGGGTCTTCTAGAATTTTCTCCAATTTACCCGA
>JAOXYD010158326.1:0-10327 GCA_028565735.1 Pinacopodium congolense | reverse complement strand
CATTACTACATAGTTTGGATAGTTGGGAATTTATTATTTGATAGCTTACGACAAGTTCATCAATTTGGATCACCTTTTTTTTTTCCCCTAATGCTGTTATACTTCTTAAATTTGTTAGGTTCTCTTGCACATATTTTGTCTTTGTTGCTTGGCTACAACTTGGGTGGACATTGTTTCAAAGGCTAGTTCCATCTGAACCTTGCCTAAACATAATTATATTACTTTCAAAGTGAGTTTGAACTTGGTTATTTACTAAATTTGGAATAATAGAAACTCTAGATTTAATGATCAAGGGTTTAGTTAGGTTAGAAGCTTTATTATGGAAACTTGTAATTGGATTAGAGAATGGTTGAGTGTGGAAAGAACTAACTTAGATTATTCTCCTATGGTGCTTAATAGTTGGAGGTTAGGGTAACTTGCTAGCTTTGATGTTTATGATGTACTCTTTAGGTTGATGTTGATGATGTACTTTATGAATTCTCCTTATACCTTTTGTTAGGCATTGGGCTTTATTAATTTAATTCTTTTATATTTTGAAAAAATATCAAATGTTTTGTTATTATAAAAAGGGGAGATTATTGAACTAAATAAGGTTCTAGCCTTGGTTTTGAGAATAAAAAATCATGCTTTTTACTAGTGATTTTCTTTACAGGGAAATGTTTAAAAGATAGGTTCCTCGACGAACTAATTGATGATAGTTTAAAGTGAAATGTTTGGACTTAAAGACCAAAATTCAATACAAAGTAAGATGAAACTGTTGAACCGAGGGAGGTACCAACCATTGTTTTGATGATATCAAAATATGAATTTTACTAATGATTTGAGTTTTTGGTGTAAGTTTTAAAATAGGTACATTTGGTGATAAATTCAAAGTAAAAAGCTTAGACTTGTAGGCTAAATTTGAAGAAAATGGAAGAATAAGCAATATGGAAGCTCCAAGTTCTTTAATTAGTTAACTTAAACTTGTTTGTAAGTTTTTTCTTGAAGTTTCAAAAATCTTTGGGCTCAAATTTGCATGTTGCATTTCCATAAGTTTTCAAGTTGCATAAATTTTTACTAAAGAGGTTAAATTTTAAGTTTGGGTAAATTAAATCAATTTAGCTATTCAATCAACCTTGAAAAATGTTTTAAACCCATGTGCAATATTTTTAAAGTAAGAGAAACAAATTTGATATGATCATGAATTGTTTGAATATGGTTTGAAATGTAAATTTTTAGAGATGAGCCTTAATTATGATAATCCAATACATATTTTTCTGTTTGAACTTTATTAATAAGTCTTGGTAACCAAAATCATCTTGGCGATCTTTTGAAGCCTAGTTAGAGTTACACTTGATGTTAGGAAAAGGATTGAAAGTGTTTGGAAATGTTTTGGTGAAGTTATAAAGTAATTTTTTGAGAGAACAACATAGAACAATAGAGGTTTATAACGTGGGTTTGAGTGTCATTATAGTACTCGCAACTATAGTTGCTCAGATTATTAACAACTATTGTATAAGATACATAATAGCATTGAGGATGTTCACAAAAAGAAGAAGAAGAATAATTGAAGTCAATATGAATATTGGCTAGTTGCTAAACTTTCAAGATTCAATAAATTTTTATGCTCCTAATGGATAGTAATTCATTTTAACATCTCTTTTAATAAAGAAAAACATAAATAAAAGTTCTAATGCATTTTAAGATAAAGAATACAATCATGATTGAGTTTTGAGTTTTCTAAAAGGTGATCTATATAAAAATTTTCAAATGTTATTATGTTTATCTTCTTCATTCTTCATTTTTCAAGCATGAGACTTAATATTTTGTGTCTTCAATTTAATGTTTTCTAATTATTTAAGATTTTCAGTGTCTTATAATTCATATTTTGAGTGTTTGAAAGTGTGAGAGCCCTTTTAATGTTGAGCTTTAAGGGAAATATAATCAAAGGTGTATTTTGTTACATTGAGAGGGATTTCTCAATTGTTGGGTTAATAGTTCTTGTATAAGCTCCCCTTTGTTATAAAAAAGAGTTTTCAAAGATTCATCTTCACCTTCCAAAAAGAAGATTGTAACTATTAAGGATTCATCTTCACCCAAGAAAGAAGATTGTAATTTTCCTTTGTGATTTAGTAAAACTTCATATATCATTTTTAGAGAGAGGGTGTATGCTAAAAGGGATTATCCAAATCTCTATAAAAGTCTAAGGTCTCTTCTATTCCCTTACATTCTTTATATTGTTGATTATTGTGCTATTGATTAATAGTTATGTTGTTGTTAATTATGCTATTTATTCATATCTATATTATGTCGATTTGGTATAAACATTAGCAGATCAACTTAGGATGAATCTTGGTATAAAGATTACATATTATTGGAAACTATTTAAGTGGATTAGGTTGATTAGTTTATAAAATTTTTGGAACACTCAATTTTACCCACTTCTTGAGTCCCTTTAGGACTTAAAATTAGTATTATAGATACGCTCACTTATGCTTAATTAATTTTTAATGAAGTTGTGAGAAAAAGATATAGAATGACACATTTAGTAAGTTAATCTAGTTAAGAGGGGAAAAACATTAATAAGGCACCATTTTTAATGGGAATGGTTATCTCTATTGGAAAAATAGGATGAAATTATTTCTAATGGCCAAAAATGCAGAACTTTGGGATATTGTTCATGATGAGCAATACTTTCGTACAAAATTAGTAAATGAACAAAGTATGTCTAAGGTTAAATAAGAGTTGGAAAATGATGATAGGAGATTAATTTCATTAAATAATAGGGCTATCCACATTTTATTTTGTGTGCTTAGTATGAGTGTGTTTAATAAGGTTTAAATGTACGAAATGACTCACAAAATTTGGAACATACTTAAGGCTACACATGAGGGAACCAATTAAGTGAAGTAAAGTAAGGTATCCCTGCTTGCTCATCAACTTAAATTATTTTCCATGCATCATGATGATAGCATTTTGAGCATGTATACTAGATTCATTAGCATCTTAAATGTGTTAAAGGGTGTAAGAAAATCTTACTCTAATGTTGATCTTATGAGCAAAATTCTTAAGTCTTTACCAAAAGAATGAGGAGCTAAGGTGTTGACCAACTAAGAAAGAAAAGATCCTAATGTGTAACCATTAGAGGAATTAATTAGCTTACTCCTCACACATGAGATGAGGATTTAGGATTAAGGAAGCATTCAAATCCATAAAGGAGTAATAAAGTGATGAGGAGAAAAATTTAGAAAATAGTGAAGAATATATAGCTCTCCTCTCATGGAAATTAAAGAAGTTGTGGAAGAAGAAGACCTTCTTCAAAAGAAGAGACTAAGGTAAAAATGAATCTAAAGGGAAATCAACTGTTAATATGGTATTTTTTGAATGTGGGAATCCAAAAAACTTAAAGAGCCAATGCTCACTTCTCAAGGAGAGTAAGAAGGAATAAATGAGGAACAAAAAAAGGAAAGAAGGAAGAAAGTAGTACCAAAAAGGAAAAGAAGGAGATAAAGGAGAGGAAGATGAGAAAAGCGTTGAAGGCAATGTTGTGGGAAACTTCAAGAGAATTGAAAAGTGATAAATCCAAGAAGGAAGTTGCCAAAATTTTCCTTATGGCATTGGATTATAAGTTACTCTCTAATTTACACTCTTATTATGATGAAAATGATGTTGTTGAAAATGAGTTGAGATATGATGATCTAGTTAAATTTTTAGAAAGTGTGAACTTAAAAAGGAAGAAATTTTCTTCCAAATACAAGGAATGCATGAAGTTGGTATACACAAGGAATGGATGAAGTTTGTAGATATACTTATAATAGAAAATGATAGATTAAAGAAATATTTGCTTGATTTAAAAGCTAAAAGTTTCGTTGTTGATTATTATAGTAAGAGTATTATGCATGAACATCGATTATTAAAGAATGAGGTGAATTCCTTATACAATCCTTAGAAAAATTTATTAAGGGAAAGGAGAAGTTGGATGGCATGCTTAGAGCTTAAAAATCATGAAATGATACGTTTGGCCTAGGTTTCACTTAAGGGAGTGGAACTCCTAATGCCAAGACAACTTTTGTGAAGGGAAAGAACCTAGATGAAGAGCATACTCTCAGACAGTCTCTTGATAATGGTGCATCCACATCTATAACTCAACCTTTATGTACTCATCAAGACCTACATCTAAGGTGAATATGAATGCTATATAAAATAGGCATAAGTTTGTCATAAACGAAAAATTCCAAAACAATGTTTATAGGTCATTAATGAGGCAAATTCGACTAGCCTATGCTCATAATTTCCAAATGCATTTCTAACCATCTAGGAACATGCCTCATGTTCACTCTAGGCCATAAAAAAAAGTCTCATTCACATGCTAGGCCAAAACCTTACAAAAGTAGGACAATTGAAAATGATGTGCCTAGAAATGCATATAAAAATAGCTTTAGGCAACATTTGCATTTTTATGATGTTCCATATGTTTGTCATTGTTGTGGAACATTTGGACATGTAAAAAAGTTTTTTTAAATAAAAAAACCAACTTTCCTAGTTAACAAAAGGGTATAGGTAGTAGAAATGTGTCTAAAAAATTAATAAGGGTATCTAAAGTGAACTGAATTTGTTTGTTTTAAAGGAATTCAAGAGTAGCAAATAATATGTAGATAGTGGGTGTTCTAGACATACTACATGAGATGTATCTCAATTCATTTTATTAAAGAGTAAAGATGGGTAAAGTAATTGGCATTGGTAAAGTTGGTAAGAAAAAGCACTATTATTAATAATGTGTTTTTAGTAGTCAGTTTAAAACATAATTTATTAAGTGTTGGCCAACTTTATGATAAGGATTCCAAAGTTCATATTGAAGGAAAATCTTGCAAAGTTTCTAAGGTTGTAGATAATAGTAAATATTTCATTGGAAAGAGAGAAGGGAATATTTATACCATTGATTTAAATGATCTCTTTAACCAAGATGTTAAGTGTTTGGTATCTATGAGTAAATATGCTTAGACATAGCATAAAAGGTCAGGTAATGCAAGCATGGAACATATTTTTAACCAAAGCAACAAGGAGCTAGTGAATGGGCTACCAAAGGTGAAGTTCGAGAAGGATAAGGATAATAAATGCAACAGTGATCAACCTTTTAAGATTTTTTTTTCTGTTAAGTGTCGAACCTTTAAGAGTTTTCAATTTAATGATTAGACTTTAAAAACTTACTCAACTCAGAAAAAAAAAAAAGTTAAGACACTGTTAGTTCCTTTAAGAGTTTTCAATTTAATGACTAGACTTTAAAAACTTACTCAACTCAGAAAAAAAAGTTAAGAGGTTGTTAGTTGCACATTGATGAAGCTAATAGATTTTGCCACATGGATATCAAAGTATACAATCCCAAGCTTTAAAAACTTTCAAGTCCATGTCCAACCTATAATTTATTTAAAGTTAGAGACCAATTTTTGAAAATTCATTCTAATTAAGTCAAAATTATTTTTCTTATAAAAATAAGAAGTGATTAATACACTAATATTTTATTAGAAAGTACTATATAATGACTTCTAAGTTTATTTAACAAATATTTAATTATATATTAGACTCTCTTTCAAAGGATATCCAAGATCTATAGTTGATAAATCTTTGACCTAAGCAAAAAAAATTTATGAATAAATCTTTTAAACTAAATATATAATAAAACACAAGATATCTTTTTATAAATAAATTTAGATTTAAAGATATATTATTGATTTACATAAAAAATAGATATAAACATAAAAAATAATTTATTCCTTCAAAAGATTGAAAATTATTCTACTAAAAAAACTCAATGTATGGTCTCACTATAAGTTTTTAAAAACTTTTAAAGAATATTGTTTGACATTTTATTTGATAGTTTTCATATGTCGATCAATAATAAGAATTTAATAGTTTTGATACCTCTTAAATTTAATATTTTATAATATATATGAAATAAAGTTCTAAAAATATTACTTTATCTTATACACGAAAATCAAATCAAATCAAATTAATTTCAATCTTTATTTAATAGAATAATTATTTTTATTAATTGTTAAAATGTTTTTATTCTAATTTTTTTTATTATATTTATTAATTATATATTGATAATATGTTACTTTCAATTTAACAATTAGTATATGGTTCTCTTTTCTTATAGTGAGATCAGACATTAAGTTTGTTTAATAGAACAATTTTCAAAATTTGAAGAAATATGTTCTTTTTATGTTTATATCTATTTTATTATAAATAAATAATATATATTTAAATATAATTTGTTTATCTAAGATATTTTGTGGCTATTATATTTAATTTAAAATATTTATTCATAAATTAATTTTTTTTAGATCACAGACTTATCGAGTCTAAATCTTAGATATGTTTTGAGAGAAAGTCTAATATATAATTGAATATTTATTAACTAAACTTAGAAATCTTTATATAATACTTTGTAACAAAATTATGGTGTATTAATAACTTGTTATTTTTACAAGGAGCAAAAACTAATTTTTACCTATTTTGAATAAATTTTTAAAAATTGGTCACTAAATTAAAAAATTTTAAAGGTTAGACACTAAATTAAAAAATTTCAAGATGTTGGTCACTAAATTGAAATTTCTAAAGTTTGGATTTGTATACGTAGACATGCATGTGATACGTTTTCCAGGTGGATATCTACATTGCAAAATATATTAGTTTCGTCAGCATGAAACTAATAGCGTCCAACATTTTTTCCTAAATTAATTGGGGTTTTTAAAGGTCGGTCAGTAAATTGAAAACTTTTAAAGGTTGGATACTGAACTGAAAAAAATCCCAAGAGTTTGATCATTGGTGCATTTATTATCCTTAATGTGGTTAGTGGGGTTATGTTTTTAACTAGTAATGATGAATGCTTTAGGTCCTTCGTTAACTTTGCTAAGAGAATGCAACTTGAGAAAGGCTACATGATAACATTCCTTAAGAGTGATTAAGGTAAGGAATTTGAGAATGAGATGTTTAATGCAAAATTGTTAGGCAAATGGAATTTTTAATAACTTCTCAACTACTAGGACTCCTCTATAAAATGGTGTTGCTGAGAGGCAAAATAGATCCTAACACGAGATGGATAGGATTATGTTGAATGAATATAGCCTTCCTAAGTGCTTTAGGTTAAAAATCTTAACTTATGCATTTCATATATCCAACAAGGTTAACATAAGACCTTATATGAATAAAACATCTTATGAAACTTGGTATGAGAAATAGTCAAAAGTTAGTTATCTCAAGATTTTTGGTGGCAAGTGTTTTATATTACCAACTAAAAGACAACTTAGGTAAGTTTGATGCGGAAATTGAACGAGGAATATTTTTAGGGTATTGATGGTTTGTAGATATACCTAATTTTTGAAAGAAAATAAACTAAGAATCATATTAAACAATACCATAACACATAATGAAGCAAGTGCACTTATCGCTATACAGTATAGCTCCAGTGAATATAAGAGTCAAACCTTTAGGACTCATTAAAGTTCTAGCTTTATTATTTAGCCTACTTACGATTGTTGAATGATTGATTAATTAAGAAGAAAATAAACAAAATAAATAGAAGGAATTGAAAGACAAACTCTCGCAAACTAACTAATAATATTGAAGTTAGGATTCAAATTATTAATCCCCTTAAGATATGCGTATCCATCACTTTACTTATATTTAATGTATTTTCAAAATTACCTTAGACATTAGGTTCCTAAAATTGAATTATAAGCTTATTTTCAAATCATGCAATTCCTATTCAACTTGATAAACTAGGAGAGTAGTCAAACTATCTAGATTTACCCATTAAACACATTACCAAAATCTGTGAAACTTATTGTTTTGATTAGATGTGAATCTAATCTAACATCTTATATAAGTCTATGGTTAAGAACTCCATGCAAGATTCATTACCTATTGTTGATAGAAAATCATTTATTTGATTTGGTCGATCTAAACATATGAAATCATATATTCGAATTGAATATTGCATAGTCAAAAACAATTCAAAACCTAATTTCAATTAATATCCATAAGTAATTAAAGGAAAATTTGAAAATTCACATTAACTTAAGGAAAACAATGTATACTACATCTTAGGTTTCATAATAACCCAAATGTAACAAGAAGTTTATTTCCTGATAACCCAAATGTTACAAGTAGTTTATTTCCTAACATCTTAAGAATAACAACAAAAATCATAAGGAGGGAGGGAATAGAAAGGGTCATTGGTGAAGCTCTTGAATTCCTTGACTTCTTGATGATAATTATTTCTAAAACCAATCAGATCTTGCAATCTTTACATTTTTTAGCCAACTTCTCCTCCGGTATTTTGCAAAAACCCTTGGATATATCTTATGATTCGTCTTTTCTCTCTTTGCGACTGCTAAGATGTGTCTAGAGGCAAGAGTATGATAAAAAATACCATAGAAAGGTTATTTACGTAGTGTGTCCCACCAGACCCATGGTCTGACCAACGGTTGTGGGTCAAGCCGTAGATCTCTCTGCATGCTTATGGGCAAACCTATAGCCATGGGTTTAGCCATGGATTGCCCATCTTTTCTCCTTTTTTGGTATTTTTGCGATAAGTTCTCCTTTGCTCGTCCTTAGGTCATGAGATTTGATGTAGAGGTTCCTAAGTTAAGGTTCTTGCTCACCGAATCACTTCCACATCTTGTCAATCTCCCAAATTACATCCAATTGCTCTTAAAATTCCTATAAAACATGATCAAACATAGAAAAAATATAAGCAACATCTCATTCAAATAATTTAACTCAATATACACACGAATCACATGAAATTTTCCTTTAAGATCAATAGAATCATCATGAAATTATGCCAAAATTATGTATGATTTAAAAGTTATAAAATACCAATACACTTGAGTTGTTGCTTGTCCTAAAGCAATAACTTAAACATTTACTTAAACAACATCGATCAAAATTTGATAATTAATTGAGCATAAATAAAAGTCAATAAATGTTTTAGATTTTGCTTACAAATCACAATTCTTTGGTGCAAAAAACTTGGTTATCACACAATATCCAATGTTAGTAACTAGGCACCCCTAATGTATATTATCAAACATCTACGTCGTTTTATATAGATCATCATGTAAGCTTGTTCAAGGATGTTACTATCATCATAAAGCACAACTTAAGTTTCAATTAGGAGCAAATTTTTAAGGTTTCATCTTATCTTTTAACGTGAGGGGAAACAACTTGTCATGAATGTCCTCCAATTACTGAACTTGGTTACCCTTTTTAAATTGCCTTTTGATGTGAAGGTGAATATTTGATCCTGAACACACTTGATTACTTAGCTAGATTACAATCATAAATGACTACTAGCTACACTTATACACTTCAACCTTTTTATCGGTATGAAGCTAGAGGAGTGAAATTTTTACTCACTTTATTTAAGCATATATAAACTTTTCATCCATTAAAAAAAACCTATTCCGAATTCACATAATAATCCATATGCAAAAACAATAGAGGTTTGATATTATACATAGAAGGTGTCAAAAATCATATGTATTTCACATAAAACAAAAAGAAGAAAAAGAAAACTTTTTTGGTCAAATTTGATAATCATTCCAGAACTATTCAATGCTCACAAAATAAAACATTGAATACTGTATTTAATAATCAATTTCTAATTTCAATTATTCCAAGATAATACATTTAAGTCATTCCCATTGGATTCCCCATAATTCAAGTCTATTCAAACTCAATAGATCTTGCCATATTCATCTTTCTTTCACCCCCCACCGGAACGCGCCCACACGTACATATACATACATACATACCAATAAACCAAATTGTCCTTAATTTGGAGGATTAAAAAAATAAAAAACATGAAAAATAAGAGAGGGAACGGAGAATGAAAGTCCCCTGAATAATGAAGTCCATATTGTAGGTATGAAGTAGGTGATTGAGGCTTTATTCCATATGGTTGAAAAATGGGAGAAGTTAATGATGAAAGTTTGTTATTTAAACCTGAAGATTAATAATAAAGCACAACGTTATCGAAAAGAGTTAGATCAAAATAGGATAAAACAAAAATAGAAAAAAAAATTATACTAGACATGAAAATGTTGGATTGCCTCCCAACCAAAAGTTTTTTAATGTCATTATCTTAAAGGTCCTATTAGAGTCTATGTCTTGTCTTGATTATGAAGAGTTTATTTTTCAATCATATGGTTGTTGAGATCTCTGTTAAGGGTTAAATTTATAGTATTTTTGGATGTTAATTTAACTCTATTTTAGTGCTTAAATGTTCTATTTATGTGTTATTATGTTTACTTTGCATTAGGGAGCTTAAACATGAAGATTG